>MU762539.1:0-12932 GCA_026770625.1 Nicotiana glauca
ACCCTCGTTTTGTGGAAGGGTTTTCATCGATTGCAGCTCCTATGACTAGATTGACTCAGAAAGGTTTGTGATGTTTCATATATGGTCGGAGAGCGGGTTCTGCTTTGAGTTTCTCTTATGAAGGGCGTTATGAGTAATTGGGAAGAAAGGGAAATTGAGTCTGAGGTTTATTTACCCTTTTGAGGTATTGAAGCAAGTTGGAAAAGTTGCTTATGACCTTGGCCTACCTCCCATCCTGGCAGGAGTTCATCCGATATTTCAGGTTTAGATGCTCCGGAGGTATTACGGCGACCCATCGCAGGTGTTGGATTTCAGCTCAGTCCAATTGGACAAGGATCTGTCCTATGTTGAGGAGCCAGTGACAATATTGGACAGGAAGGTCCGAAAGCTCAGGTCAAAGGAAATAGCTTCAATAAAGGTTCAACGGCAGGGTCAGCCGGTCGTGGAAGTGACTTGGGAGACCGAGCAGGATATGCATAGTCGATATCCTAATCTTTTCACTACTCCAGGTATGTTCTTTATGCTCGTTCGAGGATGAACGGATGTTTAAGTGTGGGAAAATGTAATGATCCGGCCGGTCGTTTTTAGAATTTACACCCCATTCCCCTATTAACTACTTCCTCTAAGTTAATTTATACTATTTTGGCTTGCCGGGACATTCAGTGTTGGGATTCGGAGTGTTTTGGGACACTTAGTCCCTAAATGAGAGTTTAAGAGTTGAAAAATGGTCCGTAATCGGAACTATGTGAAGACGGCCTCGGAATGGAAATCCGATGTTCCGTTAGCTCCGTTAGGTGATTTCGGGGTTGGGAGCGTGTTCGGAATATATTTTGGAAGTCCGTAGCTCATTTATGCTAGAAATGCCGAAAACTAATATTTTGACGATTTCCGATTGATAGGTGAAATTTTGATCCGAGGGTCGAAACGGATCTCCGAAAGTTTCTGTAGCACCGTCATGTCATTTGGGACATGTGTACAAAATTTCAAGTCATTCGGACATGTTTTGGTCGGGTTTTTGATCGAATGTGTTTTTGAAGTTCTAAAAGAACTTAGGCTTGAATTCGATGTAATTTGATGATTAGTGTGTTAGTCGAGGTATTTTGATAATTGGAACAAGTTTGAATAACGTTATAGGATATGTTGGAACTTTTGGATGAGGTCCTGGGGGCCTCGGGTGTGTTTCGGATGCCCAACGGGTCATTTTTGGAAGATTTTGTTGTTTTGGGCACAAACATGTAATGATCCAAAGGTTTATTTTTAGTTCTAGACATCGAAATTTGATTTCGAGACTTCTAGAATTTAAATCATGAATTATAGGACTGATCTGGAAAGTTTGGTCTAATTTCATCAAGTCGCGATTTGGTTTTTGACACGAAACATGAATTAATTATTTAACGAGCGAAATGGTTATTGAACTGGGCAAATGAGCTCCAAATTGTGTTTTGATTGAAGGAATAGGTTCGTATTATTATTTGTGACTCATAGGAGCAAGAATTGTCCAATTCCGAGTTCGTACGATGGAGTTATAGCATTTTAAGTGAAATAAAAAGCTACTGTAATTTTCTGGGGCAAAACTGGTATTTTCGCTTCTGCTATGAACAGTAACCGCAAAAGCGGATGAACAATGTTTTTGCTTTTGTGGTGAATAGTACCGCAGAAGCGGTGAACAGTAAAATCGCACCTGCGGTGAACAGTAACCGCAGATGCGAAAATCATAGACAGTGTATATTTCCAGCAGTCCGCTATTTTTCTCATTTTTGGAGCTATGGAGCTCGGATTGAAGCGATTTTTGAAGCAATTTTTACCATATGAAATGGGGTAAGTGTTCATAACTCAATTTCGGTTGTATAACTTGAATCTATTACGAGTTTTGACGTTTAATCTGAGAATTTTATTGAAAAGGGTAGAAAATCTCGATTCCGAGATGTGGGGACCGAGGGGTATTTTGGTCATTTTATATAATTTCGCATATTAGCTTAGAATTTAATTGTAGAATCAATTACTTGAATTATTATTTGCATTATGCAACTTAATTGAATAGATTTAAGCCATTTAGAGTCAAATACTCGTGACAAGAACGTGATTTTGGATTGAATTTTGAGCCGGTTCGAGGTAAGTAGCTTGTCTAACCTTGTGTGGGGGACTTTGTCCCTTAAGATATGAAATTGGTAATTGAATGCCTTGTACGTGAGGTGACGAGCACATACTTGAGCTAATTGTTGAAATCCCGAATTTTACTTAAAAATATTTGAGTTGAGTTTCTTTCGTATTTGCTTTATCCTACTTGCTATTATAGCCTGTACTAGTATAGAAAAGCATGTTTAGTGGACTTACTTGCCTGTTTGCTTAAACTGCTTTGTTTGCACTCTATGAAGCATATTAGGATTGAATTTACTATTATTTGCCATGAGTTTGGTAATTATTTGATATTTTGAGCTGTTGTTTTATTGATGTACTTCACTTCTGAATATTCTCTGATTGTGGTTGCATATTTACTTTGGGTCTATGGGTTAGATTCCCGGGAGATCCCCCTGCATATTTACTTTGGGACTACGGGTTAGATTCCCGGGAGATCCCCCTACATATTTACTTTGGGACTACGGGTTAGATTCTCGGGAGATCCCCCTGCATATTTACTTTGGGACTACGGGTTAGATTCCCGGGAGATCCCCCTACATATTTACTTTGGGACTACGGGTTAGATTCTCGGGAGATCCCCCTGCATATTTACTTTGGGACTACGGGTTAGATTCCCGGGAGACCCCCCTGCATATTTACTTTGGGACTACGGGTTATATTCCCAGGAGATCCCCCTGCATATTTACTTTGGGTCTACGGGTTAGATTCCTGGGAGCTTCCCCCTGCATATTTAAATTTGGGACTACGGGTTAGATTCCCGAGAGATCGCCCTGCATATTTACTTTGGGACTACGGGTTAGATTCCCGGGAGCTTCCCCCTTCATATTTAAATTTGGGACTACGGGACGCCATCCCGGGAGCTCCCCTTTCATGTGCTTGTTTTAAGACTGAGAGTGCGGGATACCAAGAGATCCCGGAAATTTTATTGAGGATACCAAGAGATCCTAGAATTACTATTGAGGATACCAAGAGATCTTGGGGATACCAAGAGATCCTAGAATTATTATTAAGGATACCAAGAGATCCTAGAATTATTATTGAGGATACCAAGAGATCCTCGTGATACCAAGAGAACCCCCAACGATTTATTGAGGATACCAAGAGATCCTCGGGATATCAGTAGATCCCCGATGTTAAATATCCGATTGTGGTTTATACCTATATTCATTGTTTGTGTTTGTTCTTTGTTACTGTTTTACTTATTATCTTGCTACATTATCGATGTGATTAATCTCGTATTGTCTCCTCATTATCATATTGATAATTATGTTATATCTCAGTAGGGCCCTGACCTTCCTCATCACTACCCAACCGAGGTTAGGCTTGGAACTTACTGAGTACCGCTGTGGTGTACACACACCTCTTCTGCGCATGTTTTTCATGTGCAGGCCCAGGTACTTCCGGCCGGGCGCACTATTAGTGATCCAGGAGACATCTACCAGAGACTTTGAGGTATATCTGCCACGTCCGCAGACCAGGAGTCTCTATCTTATTCCAGCTATAGTATTTGACTTTCCCCTTTCTTTCGGTTGTGTAGACATTCCGGAGTTAGAGCCGTATCATATACTTCTGTTGCCTGTGTTGCCCGTGAGATTTCGGGTTTTGGGATTTTTGATTCAAAAATTGTAGTGTTGAAGTGTATGTGCCAAGCGGCAAGTTATATACATTTCCTTAAGCTATTTAACTTTTAATCTAATTTTTTCGTATCAGTTGTTACTTCCGCACTGTTAGGCTTACCTAGTCATCATGACTAGGTGTCGTGCATGTTCACGGATGGTGAACTGGGGTCGTGACATCATGCTAAGACAGTCACTTTGGCTATGCCGGTTGTGCCACTAATAGAGTGGCGAGGTGTGATTGATTGTGTTCCTAGTAGAGTGATCTCTTTCTTGAAATCCCAACGTACGATTGAGAAGGTTTGTCTTTCGTATCTTGCCTTTGTGAGGGATGTTGGAGCTGAGACTCCCAGTATTGATTTTGTCCCAGTTGTAAGGGATTTCCCTGATGTATTTCCTGCAGACCTACCGCGCATGCCACCGGACAGGGATATTGATTTTGGTATTGACCTGGTGCCGGGCACTCAGCCCATTTCTATTCCGCCGTATCGTATGGCACCAGCGGAACTGAAAGAGTTAAAGGAGCAGCTTCTGGAACTCATAGATAAGGGGTTCATCCGGCCTAGTATGTCACTTTAGGATGTGCAGGTTCTGTTTGTAAAGAAAAAGGACGACAATATGAGAATATGCATCGATTATAGGCAATTGAACAAAGTAACAATTAAGAACAAGTATCATTTGCCTCACATTGACGATTTATTCGGCCAGCTTCAGGGAGCGAGGGTATTCTCTAAGATTAATATCTGTTCGGGTTATCAATAGTTGAAGTTCAATGATTCAAACATTCTTAAGATGGCTTTCAAGACCAGATATGGTCATTATGAGTTCCTGGTTATGTCTTTTGGGGGCTGACCAATGCCCCAGCAGCGTTCATGCATTTGATGAACAACGTGTTCCGGCCTTATCTTCACTCGTTTGTCATAGTCTTCATTGATGATATTCGGGTATATTCACGTAGTCAGGAGGAGCACGCGGAGCATTTAAGGGTTGTGTTACAGAGATTGAGGGAAGAGAAGCTTTATGCAAAGTTCTCCGACTGTGAGTTTTGGCTAAGTTCAGTGCATTCTTGGGACACGTGGTGTCCAATGAGGGGATTTAGGTTGATCTAAAAAGATAGAGGCAGTGCAGAGTTGGCTTAGACCGCCTCTGCTACCGAGATTCATAGTTTTCTTGGTTTGGCAGGCTATTATCATCGGTTTGTTCAGGGATTCTCATCTATCGCATCGCCCTTGACCAAGTTGACTCAGAAGAGTGCTTCATTTGTATGGTCGGACGAGTGTGAGGAGAGCTTTCAAAAGCTCAAGACATCTTTGACCACATCTCTAGTGTTGGTTTTTCCATCAGGTTTAGGTTCATATGTAGTGTATTGTGATGCTTCGAGAGTAGGGATTGGTTGTGTGTTGATGCATGATGGTAGAGTTATTGCATATGATTCTTGTCAGTTGAAGCCCCATAAGAAGAACTACCGTGTTCATGATTTGGAGTTGGCTGCCATAGTTCATGCATTAAAGATTTGGAGGCATTACTTGTATGGCGTGTCTTGTGAGGTATTCACTAACCATCACAGTCTTCAGCATTTGTTCAAGTAAAAGGATCTTAATTTGAGACATTGGAGATGGTTGGAGTTGCTTAAGGATTATGATATTACTATATTGTACCATCCGGGAAAGGCCAATATGGTGGCCTATGCTTTGAGCCGAAAGGCAGTGAGTATAGGTAGTTTGGCATACATGCCACTTGGGGAGATACCTTTTGCATTTGATGCTCAGGCTTTGGCCAATAGGTTCATGAGGTTGGATATTTCTGAGCCCAAACGGGTGTTGGCTTGTGTAGTTTATCGGTCTTCTTTAAATGATTGCATCAGAGAGCGCCAGTATGATAATCCGCATTTACTTGTCCTTAGGGACAGAGTTCAGCATGATGATACTAGGGATGTGACCATTGATGATGATGGGGTGTTGAGGATGCAGGGCTGAATTTGTGTGCCCAAAGTGGATGGGCTTCGGGAGTTGATATTGGAGGAGGCCCATAGCTCGCGGTATTCCATTCATCCGGGTGCCGCGAAGATGTAATAGGATCTAAGACAACATTACTGGTGTCAGAGAATGAAGAAAGATATTACGGGATTTGTAGCTCGGTGTCTCAATTGTCAGCAGGCAAAATATGAGCATCAGAGACCGGGTGGCTTGCTTCAGCAGATGGTTATTCCTGAGTGGAAATGGGAGAGGATCACTATAGATTTTGTTGTTGGACTTCCTCAGACTTTGAAGAAGTTTGATGCTATTTGGATGATTGTGGATAGGCTGACCAAGTCCGCGCACTTCATTTCTATCTATACTACTTATTCTTCAGAGCGGTTGGCAGAGATATATATTCGGGAGATTGTTCGGTTGCATGGTATCCCAGTTTCCATCATTTCAGATCGGGGCACTCAATTTACTTCCCAATTTTGGAAGTCTGTTCAGCGGGAGTTGGGTACTCAGGTGCAGTTGAGCATAGGTCTTCACCCTCAAACGGACGGGCAGTCCGAGTGCACTATTTAGATATTAGAGGATATGCTACGCGTTTATGTTATTGATTTCGGAGGGTCATGGGATCAGTTTCTACCGCTTGCAGAGTTTTTTTATAACAACAGCTATCAATCGAGTGTTCAGATGGCTCCATATGAGGCTTTATATGGGAGACGGTGTAGATCTCCAGTTGGTTGGTTCGAGCCCTATGAGGCTAGGTTGTTGGGGACTGATTTGGTACAGGATGCATTGGAGAAATTCAAGGTGATTCAGGAGAGACTTTGTATAGTGTAGTCGAGGCAAAAGAGTTATACGGACAGGAAGGTTCGAGATGTGTCTTACATGGTTGGCGAGAAGGTTCTGTTGAAGGTTTCACCCGTGAAGGGTGTTATGAGATTCGGAAAGAAAGGGAAGTTGAGCCCGCAGTTTATTGGTCCTTTTGAGGTACTTCAGATGATTGGGAAGGTGGCTCATGAGCTTGCTTTTCCACCAAGCTTGTCGAGTGTGCATCCGGTTTTCCATGCTTCTATGCTCCGGAAGTATATTGGGGATCAGTCCAATGTCCTGGATTTTAGCACAGTTTAGTTGGACGGTGATTTGACGTACGATGTGGACCCAACAGCTATTTTAGAGCGTCAGGTTCGGAAATTAAGATCAAAGGATATAGCTTCAGTAAAGGTATAGTGGAGAGGTCGACCCGTGGAGGAGGCCACCTGCGAGACCGAGAGGGAGATGCAGAGCATATATCCTCACCTGTTTGAGGCTTCAGGTATGTTTCTTGACTCATTCAAGGATGAACATTTATTTTAGTTGGGGAGGATGTGACGACACAGTCGGTCGTCTCATGAGTTACTGGTCCATTTCCCCTATTTCTGCCCCTATTTGCTTTGATCATCTGTGTTTTGAGGTAACGGGTTGGTCAGATTGAATACGGATTAGTTTTGGTGAGGTTTGAGACACTTAGTCTCTTTTAAGAAGGTTTAAGTTTAAAAACTCAACCGGATGTTGACTTATATGTTAGAGGCCTCGGATGTGAGTTCCGATGGTTCGCTTAGCTTCGGGAGGTGATTTCTGACTTAGGAGTGTGATCGGAATGGGTTTTGGAGGTCCAGAGTAGAATTAGGCTTGAATTGGCGAAGTTGATATTTTGCGATTCCCTGTTAGTATGTGAGATTTTGATCCGGGGTCGGAATGGAATTTCAAGAGTTGTAGTAGCTTTGTTGTGCCATTTGGGATGTGTGTGTAAAAGTATAGGTCATTTAGACGTGGTTCGGTTAGGGTTTTGATCGATAGCGTATTTTGGAAGATTTTAGAAACTTAGGCTTGAATCCGATGTATTTTGAGTAATTTGATGTTGGTTGAGGTGTTTTGATGATTGGAACAAGTTTGAATAAGGTTCTAGGATATGTTGGTTCCTTTGGTTGAGGTACCGAGGGCCTCGGGTGAGTTTCGAGAAGTCATTCGGATCATTTGAAGTTGGAAAATTTTAGAAAAATTGCAGGTTCACCTGTGCAGGATTTTTGCCCTTCGCGATCGCGCAGGGAGACTCGCGATCACATAGTAGGATTTCAGGATGGGTTCCTGAGTGTTCTTGACGTTCGTGAAGTGGGTCCCTCGATCGCGTAGAGTGAGGGGTCTGTGTATCTTGAGTGAGGGATCACGTTGCAGTACTTCCTGAGTGGTCGCGATCGCGAAGAGTCTTTTGGTCAATTGGTCTGAGGTCATGATTGTTCTTCGCGTTCGCAGGGGAAGGCACGCGTTCGCGAAAGGTAAGGATGAGGAACCATCGCGATCGTGATGGGTGTTACGCGATCGCATAGAGTTATTTTGAGGAGTTGAAGATTTGTTCTTCGCAAACGTGAAGGTAGTGCCGCGATCGAGATGAAGGAAAAACAGACATGGGCAGAATGTTTTAAGTCATTTCATCCGCGATTTTGGGTCTATTTTCACCCATAATTGATCATTTTGAGAGCTTCTTGGTAAGTATTAAAGAGGGATTCAAAGAGAATCGGTTGGAGGTAATATTTTTTAACTTGAAACTCATTTCTATTGTGAAATCTACCTACGAAATCATGGAACTTAAGCTAAAAATGGAATAACTAGGGCTTGGAATTTTGGAATTTTTATTCTGGGATTTGGAGGACCAATTGGGGTCGAATTTGAGAACTTTTGGTGTGTATGAACTCGTGGGAAGATAAGGAACCAGTTCATGTAAAAAAATTTGAGTTTCGAGAAGTAGGCCCGGGGATCGGCTTTTGCTAATTTCGGGATTTTTGGTACTTTTCAATTGTTTTCGCTTGGGCTTTGTTCCCTTAGCATATTGTGACGTATTCGTTCTGATTTTGGATAGATTCGACGCATTTGGAGGCCAATTCGAGGGGCAAAGACGTCGCGCGCTAGAGATTTAGCCGGTTCGAGGTGGGTAATGATTGTTAATGATGCTCTGAGGGTTTGAAACCCCGAATTTGCACATCGTAGTGCTATATTGAGGTGAGGCGCGCGCTTCACGTTGAGCATGGGGTCATTTACTATTGGGGATCGTGACTTGGTTCGTCCAGATTGATGATTTTACAGCGTATTTGACTGAGACTTATTTGTTATCATCCTCACTTGGGCTGAATGCCATATATAGGCTTCGTGCCAACTATTTGAACACTTTGGGGATTTTTATTACTATTTCGTCACTGTTTTAACTTATTACTTGAACTCAGTCCTGATAATTTCTTTCTTAGATTTTAAGACATAAATGATATTTTAAATAATGTTTGGGCTGAAAACAATGTTTTGCTATTGCCCGAAGGGCTTGTGATGATTTTTCGGACTGAGTAAGGCCGAGGGCCTATATTGTGAGGAATATTGATACCTATTTGAGGCCGAGGGCCTAAGTTACATATATGCCAAGAGGTGGCTTGATTGATATGAGGCCGAGGGCCTAGATTTATGCCACGAGATGGTTTGGGATTGCGCTTGGGCCGTAAGGGGCCCCTCCAATAGTCTACCCACCCCCAGTGAGCGCGGATACCCATTTGTGACATGAGATTGAGCCTGAGGGGCTAGAACTGTACTGAGATATGGCCCGAGGGGCGGATTTGTGGATACTGAGCCCGAGGGGCGAACTTATGTCTGCTACTTTACATTATTTACTTGTTTTACCTGTTGAAAGGAGTTTTTACCGGCTTTTTACTGATTTACTATTTTCAAATGATGTTTTAATGCTTCATTATAGAATGTTTTGTGCTTTATGGGATTTCTTATCTTCAATCATTGTTTATACTTGTTACTCGCTGGGTCGGAGTACACACATTACTCCCTGCACCGTGTGTGTAGATTTGGCATTGTTGGTTCCACTCCGGAGTGTTGATTCCTTCAGACCAGGCAGTGTTTCGAAGACTACGAGGTAGCTGTTGGCATCCGTAGACCTCGTGTCTCCCTTATCCTATTATTTTCTATGTTCTTCAGACACTCGTGTAAGATACTGTACTTAGTAGACTTGTATCAGCTTTCGTAGTTGCTCATGACTTATGATACCCTAGTTAGGGCTGTGTCGAGCTGGTTTCCGCATATGTTTAACTGTATTTCCGTTATTTCATATTATTAAACCATGTTCGGACTATCATTATATTATTTATCTGTTTAAAATGAGATTTGGTTCAATTGGTTGGCCTTGTCTTCATGAGAGGCGCCATCACGATCGGGTTTGGGGTTAGGGTCGTGACACTTTGTAAATTGTCATAACGACTCCTAGTCTCTACGACTTAAGCCTAACATTTGTGTAAATGAACTGAAAATATAAAGTTAACACCCAATAGTAACAGATAATTTAAATAAACGCCTGAGATTCCGCTCGGCATATACAATAATCAAACTCTCGGAATGTACACAAAATCTCCCAAGACCCGGAACACCGTAAGTCACAAGATTCTACGAATTTCTAACTGTTCTATACATCAGTGTCTATGAAATAAGGAAAGAATCGAGATAGGGGGATAGATGGGGACTTCGAGGTCTGCGGATGCGGGCAGATGTACATTAAAGTCTCCTGAATAGCAGCAACCGTGCAACTAAACTCGAGGTTGGTAGGAGGTACCTAGATCTGCGGATAAAAAATATGTGCAGAAGAGGCATGAGTACACCACAACGGTACTCAATAAGTGCCAAGCCTAACCTCGGTCAAGTAGTAATGAGGCCAGGTCAGGGCCCCACTGGTGTGTGTGTGTGTGTGTGTATATATATATATATTTGAAGAAAATATCACAGTAAAATAAAGACTGAAATTTGACAAGAATGAAATCATAGAAAGGTAACAGCTCAATACACAGAGATAACAACAGGGGATCTCCCGCGATACTATCTCTTAGTCCAAATGTAAAAGTATAGGGGAATCTTCCGGAGTACTATTCTTTAGTCTCAAAGTAAATTATGTAGAGGGATCTACCAAAATACTGTTCTGTAGTCCCAAAAGTAAATATGCAAGACAGGGGGTTCTTCTAGAATACCGTTACGTAGTCCCAAAGTAAATACGCAGCTCAAATAATAAAAATAACAGTTACAATAAAAAACCTACAGCTTAGACTAAGTACAAGTCAAGGAATAAGCAGTAAATCGACTAAGCTTGCTACACAGAGTTTAGATAAGCAATTAAGGCATGTAGACATGCTATTCTAGGCTAACAGGATGCTACACATGCTAGTATAACTCGAATAAGAAGAAAAAGGTTATTACTCAATAGAAATCAGGTTATTTTACAATACTTAGCCCGTGTATGTACTCGTCACGTCACGTACACGGCGCTCACATATCAAAATTATTATTAAATCCTAAGAGGAGTTCGCCCACAAAAGGTTAGGCAAGCCACTTACCTCGAAGCAAGCTCAAATCAATCCGTAAAAATATTTTTTCACCAATATCGGACTCCAAATGGCCTAAATCTAGCCAAACCAATTACATAACATAAATATATCTAAAAGAAAGTAGTTTAGCTATAAAATCAAATCTAAAGCAAGAAATTAGAAAATCGCTCAAAAAAGTCTCCCCGGACCCACGTCTCAAAATTGGGTAAAAGTCATAAAATATGAACTCTCATACACTCACGAGTTCACTTGTACCAAAATTACTCAAATCCGATACCAAAATCTCTATCAAAACCCCAAAATTTGGCCTAAGACTTTTCTCAAAATTTTCAAAATTTTCTATCCCAAATTACTAATTTAATGATGAAATTAAAGACATAATCATGGGAATTAACCAAAACTAGGTAATAATCACTTACCCCAAACACCCACATGAAAATCTCTAAAACAAGTTGCCTAATTCCGAGCTCTCAAGTCCAAATGGTGAAAATGACATAAACCCTCGATTTTGAACTTTTAAACATGCCTAGGTGTTCCCTTCTTCGCAAATGCAGCATCACTCATGGGAACGTGATGAACAAATATTTACTGATCCAAAATTCCTATTTCGCAAACTTGAGGGCCCTCTCGCGAACGTGTACCTTCCACCTCCTGACTCTTCGCGAACGCGGTAACCACTATCTAAATACGTAGAACAATTCCTTGAAAAACCAGCTGCTCCATTTTCCTCTACGAGAACGCGTTCCACTCCTCGCGTTCGCGATGCTTCCACTGACCATACCTTCGCGAACGCGGTCTCCTCTTCGCGAACGCAAACAACAAACTTCAGCCGGCCTCCAGATGCCTTATGCGAACGCGAGACCTCCCTTCCGAACAAGATTAAGGAAACTAGAAACAAGCACACTAGATTTTCTGAAATCGTTTCCTAAGTCCAAAAGGTCTATTAACACCCGAAATAAATCCAAGACCCCCGAGACCTCAACCAAACATAGCAACAAGTCCTAAAACATCATAAGAACTAATTCTAGCCCTCAAACCATATCAAACAACGCTAAAATTAAGAATCATCCTCCTATTCAAACTTTCAGAACTTAAAACCTCAAATTTCCATAGCCGATGCCGAAACCTATCAAAACACATTCGATTGACTCCAAATTTTACAAAATTCATAGTAAACATTACAGACCTACTCCAATTTTCGGAATCAGATTTCGACACCGATATCAAAAAGTCCACTGCATGTCAAAATCTCCAAAAATTTAATTTTCGTCACTTCAAGCCTAAATAAGCTATATGCCTCCAAAATACAATCCGGACACACTACTAAATCCCAAATCACCCTATGGAGCTAACAGAATTTATGGAAATTCATTCTGAAGTCATCTTTACATAGTTCCAATTACAGTCCAATTCCTAAGACTTAAGGCTCCGTTTAGGGACTAAGTGCCCCAAAACACTCCAAAAGCCAAAACGAAACATTCCAGCAAGTCACATAAGTAGAAAAATATACGGGGGAAGAAGTAAATTGAGGATCGAGGCTATAACTCTCAAAATAACCGACCGGGTCATTATAGTTTGGACATAGATTTGGCTGAAACTTGAAGAAAATGAGTATTAAATATGAACTGAAAAATAACTTTTTAAAGTCAAATTTGTGTTTGGATATGTATTTTACATGAAAAACTATTAAACTTTTATAAGTGGAAGAAAAAATAAAAATGACATTGTATAGCCGCTGCAAAAATAATATCCGAAATATATATATATATATATATATATATATATATATATATATATATATATATATATATATATAT
>MU762539.1:18426-32748 GCA_026770625.1 Nicotiana glauca
GGCAGTGGAGTGGGTTAGTGAGGATGGAGAATAGGGTGAGGTAGGTTGAAAATGAGTTTTGAAAAATGTTTTCCCTTCTCTCTCAATAAGGAAATCATTTTCCTCCCATTGGAGAGAAATGAGTTCATAAGGAAAATGTTTTCCCAAACATTTAAGCCAACCAAATATGGGAAAATTGCAAAACCATTTTCGAAAATATTTTCATTCGCATCAAACACACCCTTTATGTATATGTATTTTCTAAAATTGCTATAATATTAACTGTTAACACATATATTTCAAGAATGTTAAAAGATTTACTTCGTTGAAGACCGAGTTATTTATCAAGAGAATTAGGAATCAATTCCCACTTATTACAAATTTTTTCTTCCTTTTTTAGTAGTTCACTCATAAACTAAAAATCTTACAACGACCTGTCTCCAGCTCGCAACCACCAATGAACATAGTGGCATGCTGAATTAAAACTAGTATCTAGTAGGATTAATTAATTATTATCTTAGAGGCTTGTCATTTTATGATTCTAATCTATTTTGAAATATTTGAATTAAATCAACATCAATATCCACCAAACTTGAAATTTAGTTCAGTACAGGATTTATGAGAGTTGAAAGAATATTAGTGTATATGACTAAAATCAAGGAAGATCGATTTTGAGGCTTCTATGGTATTTTGAGCCCGGCCTAGATAGGCTCAGAGCACGGTCCAGGGGTCTTCTCCGAAGCTCTCGCCTCGAGAGGGTATATCGAAAAAGCATCATAGCATACCTTGAGGCAGCATGAAAATCGACGACCATCATGGAAAGACGGGAAATTCCCAAGGGCACGTGATCAGAACTGACATGGCCTACAAGAATATGACAAATCAGTACTGAGCCATTATACAATTGTACCAATAGCATTTCTCCATCATTATTAAATATGTATTATACTAGGATCTGTCCCTCCTAAATAAATAGGACCCTTGTCATTTTGTATGGAGGATGCACTATTAAATAACATAGCACATTCTCTGCTTTTCTTGCCTAAAACGTGCTCAACAATTATTTTACATATGTATTCCTTGTTCTTTCATTGTTCATTCACTGTTCATTTGATGTCATTTATTAACCGTAAGATACTATTTTTGAGGCCTCCATTGCAATTTTTCCTTCACCAATCGTTCATTACTAGCTGCCCCAGCTCAACCTCGAGGCCTCCGCCTTGTGACCATATTAGTTTGCATATCTTATTCTCTTTACTTGCACTAGACATCTATTGTCTAATAACTAGTATTAAAATAGATAACATATTTTTAGAACCACAAAATCAAATATAATTGTAAACACCATTTTCAAGGTAAATAGATTGGCGCCCACCGTGCGGCTAAAAATAATAGTGATTGCTTTGGTTCTAGTTTTTTGAAAACAAAAGCTATTTTCATGCTTTTTCTTGTCCAAGAATCTTTGATTTCAGGTCAAAAATGTCTAGCTTTGCAAATGCACACGAAAACAATGGTATTGGGCTTCATGCAAAGAACGGACCAGAATAACCTCAGCACATCATTCACATGATCATCAGAGAAACCGACGTCCCACAGGGACCCGTGTTCAAACGGGCCAAGATGTCTGTCGTGACGAAAAGGCAAACTCGGAGCTATATACTTGGGGACGCCCTTATATTTAGAGAAGAAGACATCCAAGTCTTATCCCAACCACATAATGATGCACTAGTAATTTCTTTTCTTTTGAATAACATTGAAATTAAATGTGTGCTCGTGGATCCAGGTAGCTCGGCCAACGTAATCAGTTCGAAGGTGGTGGAGCAGCTCAGACTACTCGATCAGATCATACCCACCTCTCGAATCCTCAATGGATTCAACCTGGCAAGTGAGACAATGAGGGGAGAAATCTCCTCCCAGTTAACGTGTCCGGTACAGTTCAAGACACCAAGTTTCATGTCATTAAAGGTGACATAAGGTATAATGCCTTACATGGAAGACCGTGGATACATAACATGGGGGCGGTACCATCAACTATTCATCGAATGATGAAGTTCCCAACAAAAGATGGTATAAGATGGTGTATGGAGTACAACATGCAGCAAATGAGATGTTTGTGATAAACGACATAGCACCAACATCGACTTCCCCCGACCAAGATGAGTCAGGAAAAAGGTCGACCCTCAAGGAACAGGTGTTTTGTGAGCATTCGAATGAAGATAATGATGAAGACTTCCTCATCCCTCGGACCTTCATTACCCCCAAGGAGTCAGATGCAACAAAATCAACGGTGGAAGAGCTCGAACAGGTTGCCTTAATCAAGCATCTTCTAGATCGAATGGTATACCTGGGAACAAGATTAACCCCCGAACTCAGGAAAAAACTCATCCAATTTCTTATTGACAATGTTGATTGCTTTGCCTGGTCCCATTTAGACATTACAGGGATTATGACAGAAATAACCACCCATCTATTATGTGTCGATCCCAGGTTCAAACCAGTGAAGAAAAAAAGGAGGCCTCAATCCGAAGTAAAACATGTGTTCATCAAACGAGGTAACAAAACTCCTCAAAATAGGATCAATTAGGGAGGTAAAATACCCCTGAATGGTAGGCTAATGTAGTGGTGGCCCCTAAAAAAGGAAATAAGTTAAGAATGTGCGTAGATTATAAAATCTTGAATAATGCCCCAAAGACTCATTGTCATTGCCCAACATCGATCGCTTGATCGATGCCATGACCGGCCACGAGATCCTCACTTTTCTTGATGCCTATTCCTGGTATAATCAAATTCAAATGAACCTAGTGGACATGCAAAAGATTTCGTTCTTCGTGAAGTATGGCACATACTGCTTTAATGTAATGCCCTTCAGGCTAAAAATGCAGGAGCTACCTACCAAAGCCTAGTTAATAAGATGTTCGAACATCAAATAGGCTAATCAATGTATGCTTATATTGATGACATGCTAGTTAAGTCCATGCGCCCAGAGGATCATTTGACCCATTTGTAGGAAACATTCCTATCCTTAGAAGTTAGAACATGAAGCTCAACCCCGAGAAATGTGCCTTTGAAGTAGGATCATCCAGATTTTTAGGCTTTATGGTGTCGAATAGGGGATCAAGATTAACCCCAACAAAATCAAAGCCACCGAAGAAATCATGGTGGTGAACAATGTGAAGGCCGTACAGCAGCTGACCGGCCGGATAGCAGCCTTAGGCCGATTCATCTCGAGATCGTCAGATCAAACTCATCATTTGTTCTCCTTGCTCAAAAAGAAAAACAGCTTTGAGTGGATTCCGGAATGCCAACTTGCTTTAGAGGAGTTAAAGTGATATCTCTCAAACCCACATTTTCTCCATACCCTAAACGAAGATGAAACATTGTACTTGTATCTGGCCTTATCCGAAGTAGTGGTAAGTGGTATGTTGGTTCGGGAAGAACAAGGTACGCAATTCCCTATTTATTACGTATGTCAGACTCTAGGAGATGCTGAAATTAGCTCTTGCATTAATAAGTGCATCTCGGAAATTAAAACTTTATTTTCAATGCCATCGTATATGTGTTTTAACAACATACCCTCTTCGAAACATCTTGCACAAGCCTGGGCAGATTGGCCAAATATGCCATCGATCTAGGAGGGTATGATATCAAGTACCAACCCGGACGGCTATCAAGTCCCAAATTTTGGCGGACTTCGTGGCTGATTTTACGCTTGCCCTCGTGCTCGAGATAGAGAATTAACTCTTGCTAGAAACGGGCACATCATCGGGGGTATGGACTCTATTCACCGACGGTGCCTCGAACATAAAGGGGTCCGGGCTCGACATCATTCTAAAATCGCCTACAGGCGGCATGATTAGGCAATCTATAAAAACTCGAAAATTCACTAACAACAAGGCCGAGTATGAGGCTATGATTGTAGGTCTCGAGCTGACCAAGAGCTTAGGAGAAGAAGTCGTCGAAGCAAAATACGACTCCCGTCTGGTAGTTAACCAAGTAAATAGGAGCTTCGAGGTTCAAGAAGACAAGATGCACAGATACTTAGACAAACTTCAGGTCATATTGCATCATTTCAAATAGTAGACTTTGGTCCATATTCCCCGAGATCAGAAAAGTGAGGCCGATGCACTCGCGAATCTGGGGTCATCCATCAAAGAACATGACACACTGCCGGGGGTTGTTGTACAGTTGTTTAAGTCGATGATTGAAGAAGGCCACGCCGAGATCAACTCGACAGGTCTAACATGGGATTGGAGGAATAAATACATTGATTATTTGAAAAATGGGAAGTTGTCCACATACCCAAAGGAATCGAGGTCCCTCCGAGCCAAAGCACCTCAATTTTCACTCAACGAGAATGGAATCCTATATAGAAGGACCTTCCACGAACCTGTAGCAGTATGCTTGGGACCGGGGGACACCGATTATGTACTACAAGAAATCCATGAGGGTACTTATGGAAATCATTTAGGCGCCTATTCTTTGGATTGAAAGGTGATCAGGGCAAGCTACTATTGGGACAACATGGAGAAAGACACCAAGAAATTCGTTCAAAGATGTGACAAATGGCAAAGGTTTGTGCTGATGATTCACTAACCCGGCAAACAACTACATTCAGTCTTATCACCATGGCCATTCATTAAATGGGGGATGGACATCGTCGGCCCCCTACCAATGGTGCTAGGTAAAGCCAGATTTATTCTATTTATGACTGACTATTTATCAAAATGGGTGGAAGCATCGAGAATATAAGAGAAAAAGAAGTTATTGACTTCATCTGGGATTACATCATATGCCGATTCGGGATTCCCTCCGAGATTACATATGATAATGGGAAGCAGTTTATAGGCAGCAAGGTGACAAAGTTCCTCGAAGATCAAGAGAATCCTGTCAATGCCCTATCACCCATGTGCAAATAGACAAGTCGGGTCCACAAACAAGACCATCATCCAAAACTTGAAAAAGAGGTTACAAAATGCGAATGGAAAACGGAGAGAGGTATTGCCTAAAGTACTATAGGCATACTAAACAACTTCAAAGTCAAACACAGGAGAGACAAAGTTCTCTTTAATATATGGGTCCGAGGCTCTGATACTGGTCGAGGTCGGAGAGCCAAGTGCTACATTTCGGCATGCCAATGAGGACTCGAACAGCGAGGCCATGACTACAGCCCTCGAGCTACTAAATGAAAAGCGAGAGGCTGCACTAGTCCTAATGGCCACCCAAAAATAAAGGATTGAGAGATATTATAACAGGAGAAAAAACCTTCGATACTTCAGAGTTGATGACTTAGTCTTAAGGAAAGCCATTCTCAACATTCAAAACCCAAATGAAGGGAAGCTAGGCCCGAGCTGGGAAGGACCGTACCGCGTACTCGGAGTGATAGGCAAAGGGCCCTACAAACTTGGCACCATGAAAGGTGAGCAACTTCCAAGCAATTGGAACATATCGATGCTCAAACACTATTATTTCTAAGGTATAACCTTCTCCCTTTTCTCTTTATGTCTCACACTAATCTCTTACAGGTGTTTGATAGGAGACGTCGAACCACCCTTCGACTCAATGATCTTGGGTTGTAAAGCATGTGTTGCTCTCTTTTTCTCTTTGATCGGGTTTTATCCCAAATAGGTTTTACCGGTGAGGTTCTTAACGAGGCAACAACTATATGCCACCTAAGGAGAAATCAACAAGTATTCAAGGCTTCTTCTCGATCAGCCTCGAATACTGGGTCGGCATCCCTCTCGAAGGTCATTTTTTCGGAAAAATTGAGTTAGGACTAAGGGGACCCCAATAGGAAAATATTGTATTGGGCCAAACGGTTGAATGAATCGTGTCCATATTGAACAATCAAGCCTCCGAATGCAAGAACATATACACATATATCAAGTAATCAAAGAAGCCTCTCTGCTTGTCAAAATAATGTGTGCCTCAAAGAAATTCACTACTTTCTCATAAGACAGCTCATGGGCTAAAAACTCTTGAACACTCGGGGATTGTCATCTACAGCCAGCTCATCGAGCCATCAAAAACTTGAATTCATAAGATCTTGATTAGGCAACGTCGAGCTCGTAAGCCCTCAGTGAGGCAGCATCAAATCTGTAAGACCTTAACAATGCATGCTCAAATTTATAAGACCTTACAAAGACATAACCCTGATATTAAGGTTGAGTCTATATATTCGAACTTGTAAGACCCCTAAAAAGGCATACCCTCGATATATATGCCATGGTCACCGCACACGGGGACTAAAGACTAGGGTCGAACAAAAAGGCTACGGCCGAATTAACGCGGCTCGGAGATGTCCGACTGCTTCCATAAAACTAAAGGCCTCCAAATACTTCAAAAGTACTTCGAAAAAAACTAGTTAATTAGGCTAACTTCGGTATAAGCAAAAGGAGCTTCGATAATATTAGCTCCGAACAATAAAAAGGCTTCAAAACCTAACAGCCTTCGGTAAAAAGGTTTCAAAAACTCAACCTTCAAGCGAACCTCCCGAGGTACTCAGCTATCTTCACATATCGACTCATAATTGAGGTTCTTGTTTGAGCATGGAAGAGTAGGACGAACATAAAAAATGCCAAGGAATAATCAAAACTTAAAAAGTCTTTAGCCAAAATGAGGGAAAACTATAGCCATATTAGAGTTCGCATCGACCCAATCTAAAAAGAACCTAAGGGCCAATGCGTAAGAGCTCAAGGACCAGCCTAAAGAGCCTAAGGGCCAATGCATAATAGCCTAAGGTCTAACCTAAAGAGCCCAAGGGCTATTCGAGTTCGAGCAAGCTCTAAATCGAGGACTATTAATAAAGCTTCAAGGTTGTGTTTGTTTCGAGTTCGAGCGAACGCTCACTCGACCATTAAGCCTAAGGGCTATCTGAGTTTGAGTAAGTTCTCACTCCACTATCTATAAAGCCTTAGGGCTATCTATATTTTATGTTTAAATAAATTTTCACTCAATTAAGGGCTACCCGAGTTTGAACAAACTCTCACTCGGGGAACTATTGGTAAAAGCCTAAAAGCTATCCTTATTTTCAGATGCTCAAGCGAACGCTCACTCGATTGTTAAGTCCAAAGGATACCTGAGCCAAGAAAATCTTCACTCGTGGACTATCAATGAAGACTAAAAAGGCTAGATTTATTTCAAAAATCGAGACACATCTCTCACTGAACTCAAACTCAGAAGTCCTGGTGACTTAAGTTCACATCAAATCAATCCAAGCTTAGTCCGAGGGATAACAAAGGACTTTAAGAAATGTCATATTAATCAATTAAAAACCTAAGCGTTTACTATGTTTTGGGTCCAGTACTCGGACTAATCGTTAGAGTCATACACTTGGATCCAACACAAATCAAAGGCAAAATGAAGAAATTCTTATACATATGATAAAGTTTCATGCATTGAGCCCTTACTCAAAAGGGAACAGATAAAAACCTAATCTACCGTCGGGGTCACTTGACCATATGAAACTCCCTTAGAAGTTGTGCCTTCAATGGCTTGGCCCATGACCTCCAGAAAATCAATGACCTCCTCCCCCTCGAGAACTTCACCTTAATCTTTATCATCCTCCAAGCCACTGGTCGAACCATCATCAGAAGAAAGTAGAGCTCGCCGATTCTCCCTCTAGGGCCTTCACCCTCTCGATCTCACCAAACAAATCGATGCCCACTTCATGTACATCCTTGAGAGCATGTCACCAAGATCTTAATAGGGCATGCTCCAAGGCTCGGGCCAGTTCAGCTCGGCCTCTTTGGATATGTTCCTGGCTCGAGCATTTGAGCAGCAACATCTTCTCGGTACGAGGATATAAGTGCATCAGAATCAGACTTGGCCACAGATAGCGCGGATACCGATGCAGCATGGAGATCCTTATACTTATTACTATCCGCCCTTGCATCAAGAAGATGGTGCTCAATTGAGGTCAACTTCCCCTAGAGGGTATCTCTCTCGGAGACTATCTCGTCCACACGCTGTTTGAATTCGAGAATCGCAATGTCCCTGATCTGAGCCCCTCCCTCATTAGGACATCTTTCATCTCGAGCTACAAAAATCAACCTAAAGATCTCAAATGATGAAGTCGAACAAGCACAAAAATAAAAACATATGAAGACTGTATTACCTGCTCAGCAAGATCGATCCACTCTCGAGACACCGTCTCCAAAGTCATGAAGTTCTTCCTCTTCTAGGTAAAAAGAGCTCCAAGCTCACCTGCCTCTGATGAGAGCCTCTTACACTCTTCCTCATAACAGGTCAACCCAGCTTGGGACTTAGCAAAAGCCCGATTGTAAAGCACTATAACCCAAAAGCATGGAAAAACAAAATCAGAAAGATGAGGGTCGAAGCTCAGAGCATACTCGACGAATGATTACCTATTTGCGCAGCATCTCGTCTTTCTCAAAAATGAGGGAGGCGTTAAAATCAGGGTTTTCTTCAACCCCAGTAAAAAATCCGTCAAACACGTCATTCCCCACCCCTGTCTTTCCTTGAGGAATGCCCTCTCATTGAAAGTATCTCTATTATGGGCATCCCGTACCTCCCTCGGAGAGAATGTTGGACCCAGCGGAGAATCACCCACATCAACAACTCTGGCTAGATCAATCGGGGCCTTCTCTTGCCTCTGGGGAGCCTCAGAAAACTAGGCCCCCCTAATTCACCTACCAAATGCCCCTCGGCTCAGGGGCATCGTCTGACCCACCATTGAGAGCCTCTTCGGCTTGAGGTGGGACAACATCAGAAACTTCTGATTTAGAAGCGTTCAGCTCAACAACCATCAGCTCAGTAATTCGAAGCAGACGCACTTCCTTTTCCACCAAGTGCTAGCAGAAAGTTATCTTTCTCTTCGCCCCTAGCTCGAGGACTCTCTGATGCTTCAAAAGTTAAGGTTGCTGAATCGACCTTAGGCTTTTGAGCTTTATCTTTCTTCAGATATGGGGACTTAGTCGGAGATTTTCTTTTTCTCTTCTTCTCCTTTATAAGTTTTGGGGTATTTGCCTCGGAGGGGGTTTCCCTCATCAAAAAGGCCTCCCCCAGGCCTGCACAAAAACAAAAGGTAGATACAAAAAATGAGAATACAGTCAAGGGATATCTTCTCTAAAGAGCTCAAATAAGGCAGAAGAAAAACCTCACCATGATTTTTAACTTCTCATCGGGCCTTGGCCAGATTGCACCACACGCGCTTAGCATAAGGGAAAGTCGAATCAAATTGGCAAACCTAGCCCGAGATATCCTTAACCGCGCCAGGGTACCACTCAACAGATGCGCCATCGAAAGGGAGTCAATTCAAGGGAAGATGGTCCAAAGGAAAAACAACATATTTAATTAACATATTCGCTTGTGATTCATATTCCATCCTCAACGAATGGCATCCTTTTAGTGGGAATTAGATCCGAGGTCCTAACTCGGACAAATCGGCTCATCCATCCACTGTCTTTGCCTTCATCGGTGCAGGCAAAGAGAACCTTCGGGGCCCGATGCTAAAGCTTAATCAGACCAGCTCGATAAAGTTGGGGGCTGTACATCCTAATCAGATGGTGAAGGGTAAAAGGCATCCCCTTGACCATGTTCGCAAAGTGCCTAATAATGTAAACAATGTGCCAGAATGATGGATGGATCTGGCCGAGTGTCACCCAATATTTTCTGCACAAATCGAGGATCACGGGGTCTATCGATGGCTGGATGGTTCTACCGGACCTAGGGTAAAAAGATATGTGCATACGCTAAGAAAATTGGGTTTGTATTTCATTACATCTTCCTCCCGAGAAGGAATATCCACTTGCACCGCCTCACCCCGGCAGCAATCCGCTTTAGCCTTCCCAATGTCAGTTATCAAGCTAATATACCAGAGCATGGGTTTGCATCACCCCAGTTTCGAAGAAGGCTTGTCAACCATGAAATCGGAGGATGTTTCACAAGGGCCGGGGATGCACTCTTCAAGGCTAGGAGGTACTATGGTCTTATCCTTAGACGACTGTGATATATGAAGATTTCATCTTGTGGAACGGTTCTATAGGTCTTCACCGTTTTTACTGAAAGATTTCAGAGGAAAAGAGAAAAACTAGATGAGAGACGAACACTAGAAAGAAGTAAGAAGATATGTTGAAAGTTTGGAGATATGTAAGGAGAGAAGGATTGGAGTATTTACAGGGGCCAGTAGTGCGCGATGGGGAAAGCTAAAAAATGGCCGACCGCCATAATCAATTCGATGATTTTCAAGAGTCGTACGAACGTGACTTTTGAACATCCCTTTTTTGTCACATTGTCGACGCCCTCTTTTTCTCGCGAAATCGAGTTTACGACATTTGGGTAGACAACTCTATTCCCGTTTCGGATTTGGGTTTTGGATTTGAAGAGTCGCCACCTAATGATTAAGTGAATTAGGACACTAAGGGTTTTTGAGTTGGAAAACCAGAGTTCGGGTAAAGGCTAGAAATTATCTCGAGGGGAAGGTGTTAGGCACCCCTCAAGATCCACTAGTGTGGTTCTTGGCCATGCTATATTGTGACTTTAAATGCAAACAACAAATAGGCAAAAAAGCATTACAAATACAACGGGGTCTTCACATAATAGTTGCAAGAAATTAGAAAGTTTAATGAAACTGAAATTTGGTAGGAGAAACTATTTTTTAATTCTGAATAAATAAGTAAAGGAGGGAAATTCCATACAGTTGAAACAAATTTTTTTAAAAGCTGAAATTTGTGAAAGAAAAATAGTTGAAACAAAAGTGGACAAATAAGGGAATGGGTCCTAGGTTTATACATAATATGGATCACCCCACACAACATCCGGTAACCGTTTATACACGTGGTGTTATCGCATGGTCATCATATCCATATCTACCCTATCCCACCCCGTTGAGGTATTAAATGCAGAACGGTCTCTTTTTTACCTATTGCATGCTATTACCCGCCCCATCCTATCAGTCCTCGAGGTACTTAGGACTACTAATCCTAAAGGGTAGTATACTAGGCTGATTGGTTTCAAAGGACAAAAAGCTAAGGCGACATACAAAAACACATACTGCATGTTAAGGGGGGAAATCATGTAAACACGTAAAGGCCCATGTACACCTCCTCAAACAAAACACATAAGTAGCATGCCTTAAACATAATTAAGCTCTCAAAAGATAGGGACTTTTTCAGCCGTTAAAATTGTGTTTTAGAAATGAAGTAGTAACAATAATAGTACGATTCTGGACAGAGATAAATAACCCAGGGATTTGCAGACATAAAAAATCAGAACTCAATAAAAGTAAAGGTGTGTCATTTTAAAAAATCATTTTTAGCAGAGTTTTGTTTTAAGAAAGAAAAGCTGAGTGAACTTCAGAAGATCACAACAAGAAGGGGAACTGTAGAGTTAAAACTTAAAGAAGCTGGTTGGCTTTAGGCTAATAAAAGACAAAATTGATCAGTTCGTAACGGGCCAAAGGTTTGCCTAGGCGTCGTTATACATTACCTGATTATTTATAAAGGAATGAACATACATTTTCTTTATTCTGATTTTTAAAGGTACACGTGGTAAGGTGTTTGAAAAAAAAACGTTTCAAACCACTTAGCCATATTTTAACACAGTTATTGGACTAACATGAATTAACCACTGCAACTCAAACAAGTGAGAAGTCCTATGGGCGGAATATCTAATACACATAAGAGTTCCTAAGAAGATGATTTCTAATATGCCAAAGCAGTAATGACTAGTTATTTGGCTTGTTGTTAATCATTGCCAGTTATTAACTGAGCGTGGTTATAAGATGAGCGTAATGACAGACTGAAAATAAAGAACCTAAACCAGGATTTCTAATGAATGAGATGCATGACCTATACAGGTTGTCTATTGAGAAAATAAAATCCCATAAGCATGTTTTTTACCCATGATTTATACTAAGCATGCATAAACCTCCACCATATTCTCTATTCACCCCCAATTGTTTAGTAACAAATTATTACAAACCAGTAGCATCTGAATTACAATACCAAATAACAGAAAAATAAAAAAGCTATGCTATAGGGAGCCTTCAATCAAGCCCAATCTTCCAATCTCAACCCCTTCGAGTTCACAGCCTTTGCCATGGTCTAAGTGCGACAAAGCTCCGTAGGGCTCAATTGGGTCCTTGGCCAATACCAGCACCTAGATTTTTAGAAGAATGCAGGATATGTGCAGTGTGGAATACCAGCCTTGTGTGTCAAAGTTCATTGAGTACTCAGAGGTACTCAAAGCAATACTCACACGAAGGGGGTAGATCCTATTTTCTAAGAATAGTGTGAAGTGCAGGAAAAAGTGTTTAAAAGAAGAGTGTTAAGAAAATAATGAGTTTGTTTTAGAAAGAAACAACAGAAACAATAGCATAAGATTGGATACAATGATCATGGGGAAAGGGAAGCAAATAGATCACACAATGCTAAAAGGGATGCAGGTTTAATGGACAGGACTACGCAGAATCAGGGGATTCAGGGGACTGGGAGGCAGTAGAGTTTAGGCATGCTAATGTGTAACAACAGGACATAAACATAACAAATAAAGTTAGGAGTAAACAAAGCCAAACTTAACATGTAAATCAGAAGGCATGGTGAAGCATTAGAGTAAAGAATCAATTACACACTGAACAGGAGAAGCATAAGTAGAAGAGAATAAAAAAAATAATGAACTGAAACAAAAATAAACACATTGGTGTGAGACTTGAAAAAGTTAATCAGGACATACCAGTAAAGAGCAAAATCAGGATGCAAAGATAAAAGATTAACACTATATTAGCCTTGGCTTTCAGCCAGCTAATAATAAACAGGAGCAGAGAATAGTAGTGGAGCAAGAGAGCAAGAGAGAATGCAGATTTGAAAGTATTCTGTGGTGTGTAAGTCAGAAGACTGTTGTGTGTTTGTGTAAAAGACTTAGGGTATTTATAGTTGAAAGTAGGAGGTAAAATAAGGTAAAAATCACAGAAATATGTTAATTGAAGAACTCGGAATCAATTAACCAAAGAATAAAGGAAGCACTACCATTAACTAAGCGAATCAAAATCAAAAAAAATATTCAGCACCATATAAGGCAATTAAGACCAAATTCAGGAAAATTCTAATTAAGAAAAGGCTTAAAAGAGCAGAGTACTATAACAAATAAGGTAATAAAACCAATTAATTCAAACGGGCGGGTAGAATGCTAGGGTTTTAAAAGAAAGTTTTTGAATTACCAATCAATCAAGGAAAATCATAATCAATCTTGTAAAGTCATGATTCTGCATTTTTAACATATAAATAGAGGCGAATGAACAAAAGTAGCGAGCCAAAATTAGCTATATAGACAGGAGGGGAACAAGAGATGAACAAACACAATCACTCACAGCTAGTGAAAACAAGTTAAGATTCAGCAGGACATATTCGAAGCATGGTGACCATGAAATATTAACAAGAGTCAAGGGACATCAGGCTAACACACACAATCAAACGAAGGAGCATGCTAAACACAAAGAATCAGAGTAAAGAGAATCGTGCTAACACGCATAATCAGACGAAGGAACATGGTAACACATACAGACAAGGCCAAGAAAATTAGTCTAACACACACAACCAAGGCAAAGAGACATGCCAACACCCATAATCAAACAAGTAAACATTTTAGAAATTAGGGTTTTTTAGCAGAGTCAAATTAAAAATAGTGAGAGCATAGAAAAAGGTCAGAATAAAAAAGAAAAGACTTAATCATAAAGAAAATCAGTTAAAGCATGCGTAAAAGAAATCTAAGAACCCTAATTTTTCAAAGAAAGTAAAAGGTGGTTCAAAGTAAAAGATCTTTCAGAATAAACTTGAAAATAAGTAGAACATAGAGGAAAACATGAAAATATCATGAGAATATCACTTATTCTAGAGGTTCGGGAGAGTGTTAGGGTTTCAAAAGGGAAAACCATAATAAAAGTTGAGAGAACCTGTCGAAGCTTCATAGATCGTGAGGTATAGGGTGTTATTTCGCCTAAAATCACATCGGATTACCCACAAGTAGCAGAACCAAGAACCTTAGGTCTCAACCACCATGGTCCATAAACCTCGAAGGTCCTAGAGGTGTTGAACAGGACGGTGAGAGGCCCATCGGAGCCTTAGTGAAAGGGAGGTGGCCGGAGATGGCCGAAAACAAACCAGGCGGAACTTTTTAGGGACTGATTCACATGGTGGGGGTATTGGGATCTCAAAAATAGAGAGAACCAGTGATCTGAGGTCTCATGGCGGTTGATGGTCAAATGGGGTGTTGGAGGTGCTAGAGAGGCGGTGGAGTTCATCGGAGAAGAGAGAACCAGAAGGTTCTAGAGAGAAGGAAGAGGGAGAGACGATATAGAGAGGGAGACGGTCTCAAGGAAATGAGGGGTTT
>MU762539.1:33320-45025 GCA_026770625.1 Nicotiana glauca
GGGGGGTTGGGGGGGGGGGGGGTAATTGATCTCATTTGATCAACAGCTAAGATTAAAAAAGATTAGACCCGGTTATTTTGGGGATTGGGCTGAGTTGGTTTAAATAGAGTATTGGGCCATTAAAAAATCTGATAGGGGTGTGGCCAATTTGGCTATAATTGAAATACTAAGGGCTGTTTGTTAAATAGCCAACTTTTCCATTTTTATTATTTTATAAAAATAGTGAACAATGATTTGAAAATAAATTAAAGGTACTGAACTAATTAATAACATATAAATATTAATATAAAAATACTAAAAGTGATTTTATGATTACGAAATGTTGTTAATTGTAAAATAGGTTATAATTGCAATTATATGCAATTTAACTTAAAAATACCAAACAAATCTATAAAAATTACCTTAATTATATCTTAGTGTAAATATGAGAATGAAATATTTATTCACCAAAAATGCTAGTTTGGGAATAATTATTGAATTTTGTAGTATAAAAATAGGCAATAAATTGATTTAAAAAGCTTTAAAAAAAAAAAGGAAAAATACCAAAACTTTTGGGCATGCTTATATATGTATGCATATGCTATTTTGAGAATATTTTGAGTATAAAAATATATAGTAAAAAATTGGGTATCAACAGCTGCCCCCTCTTTACCCGAGAAGGATGAAAGAGTTGTCGGGTAAATACATGATGGCCAATTTTGACCGAAAGAAACGATTCAAAGAGGTTTTGATCGAGCTCTATCTCCTGAGCTGCCTACATGTCCTTGGTCTTATATGAATGAGGCCATATGTTGTTTAGGGGTTCTGTCGGCGGAACATGCCGATGGAGATTTCGAAAGACGGACGTAATATTCGAGTTGGGAAGGATGGTTAGGGAGCGATGGGCTACTGGAACCGGAGCGAGATCGCACTTGCTGTGATGGTCGTTGCTAGACGATGTACCTGCAAATGAGCAATACAAATATATTGTGCATAAATTTAAACGTGATGCAAGTTCCAGTTAGACCGTGAATGATGTCTTCGGATTGGTAGGGTGAGGTCCTCAGACCATGACGTCCTGGGCCATGAAGTGTATAATAAAGGATTCACAGGCTATGAAATAATGTTCGCAGGCTTTGAGAATGATGCCTCCGAGCCATGATGCCTTTGAATAATGATATGTAAAAGATATAAGCAGGGTCCTCTAGCCATGGCATGGCGTTCCCGGGATATGAAAATGATGCCCTAGAACAATGACGCCTTTGCACAATTTGGCGATATTTCAACCTATGAAAATGCAGGATTTGGCGATGTTTCAGCCGATGTAAAGCATAAATATAAATGGTGATATTTCAGCCGACATAGAAATTTAAATAAAATTGGCGATGTTTCAGCCGACATAGAGATTTAAATATAGTTGGCGATATTTTAGCCGATGTAAAGCATAAATAAAATTGACGATGTTTCAGCCGATATAGAGATATAAATATAGTTGGCGATGTTTCAGCCGATGTAAAGCATAAAGAAAATTGACGATATTTCAGCCGACAGGTGGAGACAATGCTTAGTCTTGGAAGGCAGAATGGTAGCCTTATGCAATACAGGAAGAAGCAGGATGGAGGTAGTGCTTAACCTCGGAAGGCATAAAGGTAGCCTTATGCAATGCGGGAAAATGCAGGGTGGAGGTAGTGCTTAACCTCGAAAGGCAGAAAGGTAGCCTTATACAATGCAAGGGAATGTAGATGGAGACAACGCTTAGTCTCGAAAAGCATAAAGGTTGCCTTATGCAATGCAAGGAAATACAGATGGAGACAAAGCTTAGTCTCAAAAGGCAAAAAGGTAGCCTTATGCAATGCAAGGAAATGCAGATGGAGATAACGCTTAGTCTCGAAAGGCAGAAAGGTAGCCTTATGCAATGCAAGGAAATGCAGATGGAGACAATGCTTAGTCTCGAAAGGAAGAATAGTAGCCTTATGCAATGCAATCAATGTAAAAGGCAAGTAATGGTAAAATCTCTTAGCTGATAGCTGATAGTCGATTACGAAGTTGTGGCTGCTGGGGATGTCATGTGCGGATAGCAATTGCAGAGAGGTCATGGTTCCAAGAGTTGTATTCCTGAAGAGTGTGAGTGTATAAATATATCCGATGATTATGTGACTCGGGTGCCTGCGTCCAAAGAAAAATCGTGAGTTTTGTAAAGGGGGGAAGGTTAGTTCGTCTCCCCGTGGACTTCGCTTGACCTGCTCGGTGCTGTGTATCATTGGGATAGCATTGCTAAACAAAGAAATTCGGATAATAGTTATGCATGATTTAGTAAAAATGTAACGTAAATACATAGTTGAAAAATAATAGTTTTCTTGTTAGATGAACTGACAACTACGACGCGAATCAAGACATTGCGACCTCTTTTGCTCCGGAATTTTGAGTGTCCTCCTCAAAATTCTGCCCTAGTTTACTGGGCTGAGATTTCTGACGGTTGCATGCGATGAATGGCTAAAAGTTAACTTCGGAATTTTGAGGGTCCTCCTCAAAATTCTGCCCCAGTTTCCAATATCGGGGGGAAATGAAATTTTTTATTGAATTGTGACCGAACCCATAGGGCTGCCTACGTATTCCCTCTTAAATGAGAATAAGGTCAGGCGTATTTCAAGTTACATCATAAAGAAATCATAAAGGATTACACATAATAACGCTTGACTGCATCTGAATTAATTGGCTTTGGCCAGACTTT
This sequence comes from Nicotiana glauca, assembly GCA_026770625.1. Lineage (NCBI taxonomy): Eukaryota > Viridiplantae > Streptophyta > Magnoliopsida > Solanales > Solanaceae > Nicotiana > Nicotiana glauca. The sequence continues at coordinate 36,031 of MU762539.1, forward strand.
TCCATCCATTTTTGCGAGTATGAGGGCTCCTCCTGTTAGGACCCGATGAACCATGTACAGGCCTTGCCAGTTAAGAGAGAAATTCCCTTTGGCTTCATCTTTATGTGGAAAGATTTTCTTCAATACCAGCTATCCTGGTGCAAACTATCTCGGCTTGACTCTTTTGTTGAAGGCTCTGGATATCCGGTTCTAATACAATTGACCATGGCAAACTGCATTCATTCTCTTTCCATCTATGAGGGCTAACTGCTCATAGCGACTTTTTACCCATTCTGCATCTTCAAGTTCCGCTTCCTATATGATTCTTAGAGATGGAATTTCTACCTCGGCCGGGATGACTGGCTCGGTACCGTAAACCAACATGTAAGGAGTTGCCCCGGTTGATGTGCGAACCGTGGTGCGATATCCCCGTAAGGCAAATGATAACTTCTCATGCCACTGCTTATGCTTTTCTATCAACTTCCTTAGTATCTTCTTGATATTCTTGTAGGCCGCTTCTACGGCTCCATTCATCTGGGGCATGTAGGCTGTAGAATTCTTTTGCTTAATCTTGAATGTCTCACACATTGCTTTCATCAGGTTGTTGTTCATATTGGAACCATTATCAGTAATGATTGGCTCTGGGATGTTGAACCGACAAATGATATGGTCGCGGACAAAGTCTACCACAACCTTCTTGGTTTGCCTTATATGATGCTGCTTCAACCCATTTGGTGAAATTATCAATTGCCACTAGAATGAACCTGTGTCAGTTTGATGCGGTAGGCTCGATAGGTCCGATGACATCTATTCCCCAAGCAGCGAATGACCATGGTGAGCTTGTTGCATTGAGCTCATTAGGAGGCACCTTTATCATATCCGCATGTATCTGACAGCGATGGCATTTTCGAACATACTGGATGCAGTCCATCTCTATAGTCATCCAAAAGTATCCCGCTCGGAGTATTTTATTGGCTAAGACAAAACCATTCATGTGTGGGCCACAGGTCCCTGCATGAACCTCCTCCAACAACCTGGATGCTTCCTTTGCTTTGACATACCTCAGTAATCCCAAAACGGGAGTCCTCCTATATAGGATTCCTCCATTGTGAAAGAAGTGATTTTATAACCTCCACAGTGTACGCTTAAGAGTAGTGTTTGCAAGTTCTGGGTATTCTCCTGTTGACAGATATTTCTTAATGTCATGAAACCATCGTTTTTCGTCTGCTTCTTCCTCGACATGAGCACAGTAAGTGGGTTGATCATGGATTTTTACCAGGATAGGATCAATGAAGTTCTTATTTGGATGTTGAATCATGGAAGATAGAGTGGCCAATGCATCGGCGAACTCATTCTGGACTCTGGGGACATGTCAGAATTCTGTTTTTGTAAACCTCTTCCTCAACTCCTGTACATGATACAAGTACGAGAGTATTTTGGAGTTCTTGGTTGCCCATTCTTCTAGAATCTGATGTATGAGCAAGTCGGAATCCTTGATCACTAGTAACTCCTGAACGTACATGTCAATGGCCAGCTTGAGCCCTAAGATGCAGGCTTCGTACTCGGCCATGTTGTTGGTGCACGGGAACCTGAGTTTGGTAGACACCGGATAATGCTGACCTGTTTGTGATACTAAAACTGCCCCTATGCCAACTACTTTGAAATTTGCTGCTCCATCAAAAAACATTCTCTAGTCATCATAGGATTCTGCAATGTCTTCTCCTATGAAAGCGACCTTTTCATCTGCAAAATATATCTTTAGTGGCTCGTATTCTCCGTCCACAGGATTTTCGGCAAGATGATCTGCTAGTGCCTATCCTTTGATTGCCTTCTGAGTCACGTAAACAATGTACAGGATTTGCCACTTGGCTAGTTTGCCAATGGGCATGTGCTTCTGAAAGGTATATTTCAGTGGATCCATCCTTGATATGAGATAAGTGGTATAGGCATAGAAATAATGTGGTAACCTCTGAGCTACCCAAGTTAGAGCACAACAGGTGCGTTCTAGCAGGGAATACCGGGCCTCGTAGGGGGTGAACTTCTTGCTGAGATAGTAGATGGCTTGATCCTTTCTCCCTATTTCATCATGTTGTCCCAAAACACAACTAAATGCTCCATCCAATAATGCAAGGCAGAGCAATAGTGGTCTAACCGGTTCGGACGGAACCAGAACTGGCGGCGTTGATAGGTATTCCTTGATTCTGTCGAAGGCTTTCTGACAATAATCAGTCCACTTAGTGGCGACGTCGTTCTTCAAGATCTTAAAGATTGGTTCACAAATGATAGTGGACTGGCTATTAACTGGTTGATGTAGTTGAGTCTCCCCAAGAAACTCATAACCCCTTTCTTTTTTTTGGCGGTGGTAATTCTTGAATGGCCTTAACCTTTGACGGATTCAATTCTATTCCTCGTGACTTACAATGAACCCAAGCAATTTTCCAGCAGGAACCCCAAACGCACATTTGGCGGGGTAAAGTTTCAAGTTGTACCTTCTTAGTCTTTTGAAGAACTTTCTCAGATCTTCCATGTGATTAGTGGCTTTCTTGGATTTGATGATGACATCATCTACGTACACCTCAATCTCTTTGTGTATCATGTCATGAAAGATAGTAGTCATGGCCCTCATCTAGGTGGCCCCAACATTCTTCAATCCGAACGATATCATCTTGTAACAATACATCCCTTATAGCGTAATGAAAGTCATTTTCTCTGCATCTTCTTCGTCCATCCATATCTGATGATACACAGCAAAACAATCGATAAATGACTGAAACTCGTGCTTGGCGCAGTTGTCAATTAGGATGTGCATGTTCGGTAAGGGAAGTCGTCTTTCGGACTGGCTCGGTTGAGGTCCCGGTAGTCGACATAGACTCTGACCTTCTGTACTTCTTTGGCACTAGCACAATGTTGGCCAACCATGTTGGATACTCCACTACCCTGAGGAACTTGGCTTTGACTTGTTTGGTAACTTCTTCCTTGATTTTCAAACTCATGTCTAGCTTGAACTTTCTGAGCTTCTGCTTTACTGGCGGACATATCGGATCTGTTGGCAGTTTGTGAGCTACAATAGATGTACTGAGACCGATCATATTATCATACGACCAGGCAAATATGTCCTCATATTCTTTTAAAAACTTTGTGTACTCTTCCTTTTCTGACAATGACAGGTGAACACTGATGCGCGTCTCCTTGACATTCTCTATATCCTCCAAGTTGACAACCTTAGTTTCGTCCAAGTTAGACTTGGGCCTATCAAAGTCCTCAACCTCTTTAACGACCTCTTTTGGTATTTCATCCTCTTATGAGTCTATATCCGTTTGTTGCATTATCTCGTCGCATGTCACATTCGTCGGTTCATCAAGATAAGTAATAGTAATGCTGTGTGAATAAAGTAAATGATAGAGAAAATAATAAAAGCGGGATTTATAAGAAATTGAAAAATACTTTGATAAATTACATAATTTTTTGGAACACTGGAGCTATTTTCAAAATTTAAAGAAAATACGGAAAGGAAATCGACTAGTGAAAAAGTACAAGATAATGCATAGTGCTTTGTTCAGCCTTGCTACCCCGAAACTTTTCGGGCCTTGGTGGTTCTGATGGACCAATTGTTGTGGTGCGCTCCTCGGCTCACAGCTTGTATGGAAGGGCCTTCCTCCCCTTCCTCCTCAAAAATGATGTGACAGTTCATATTGTCGTCTTTCAAGAAAAGATTATTCATTGCCGCCAATGTTTCTTCTTCTTCTGACCCATATATGATGTCTGCCGACTGGAAAGTCTGCTCCAGGCAAGGTATCGGGTGCTCCAGCAGATAGTAAGGGTCGCGCCATGGTGGCGACCAGTTCTTGAATTCTTCCCAAGTATATCCATACCCTAACCCAAAGGTGGTGCCATACTTTTTCAATTTGATAGGTTTAGTGATTCCCTGGAGGTTCTTGCCGAGCCCTTTTCTAGGTTCATACGCACTCCAATTCAGTATACTTTTGATATTGTTATCCCACCACTTATCCTTGTCCACGGCGTTAACTCACTTAATGTGATGGTAGGTTTCTCTGCCTAGCTTTCTTCTTCCTCCGATTGCTGGGATGGTCTAGCAACTTTATATGGAGTTACTACTGTCGCCATTAATAATCACCTCATGGTGATTCCACTCAAACTTTACTGCCTGGTTCAGGGTTGAGGCTACAGCTCCAGCAGCGTGGATCCAAGGTTGTCCCAGTAGTAAGTTGTAAGATGTCGGGGTGTCTATCACTTGAAAATCAACGTCAAACCAAGTCGGTCCCTTTTGCAGACACAAACTGATTTCCCCAATAGTGGACCTTTGGGAACCATCAAAAGCTTTGATGTTGATAGTCCCATCCTTGATCTTATGCAAGCTCTTCCCCAATGTTCTGAGAGTCACCAATGGACAAATATTGAGGCTGGACCCTCCGTCAATGAAAGTCCTGGTGATGAAATAGTCTTCATATTGCACAGTAATGTGCAACGCTATTTTGTGTCTTAACCATTCTGGGGGAAACTCATCCTCATGGAAAGTGATCTTATGACTCTTTAATATCTGCCCTACCATTTTCTCCATATCTCCTCCAATTATGTTGCTGGGTACATATGCCTCACTCAGTATCTTCATCAAGGCATTCTTATGTGCGCCAGAGCTTTGTAGCAGGGCTAAGATGGAGATCTGCGCCGGTGTTTTATTTAGTTGACCAATGACCGAGTATTCTTTTTCCTCTATCTTCCTCCAGAGATCATCGAGCCTAGTTTCAATAGGCCGTCCAGAGGCCTGCTTACTTCATTCAACTAGATGCTTTGGAGTATAAATCCTGCCAGTTCTGGTCATATCGTGTGCTGCAATTACTTCTCCAGACCTAGTTTTCCCATTCCTTCTCGCCTCGGCGGTGTAATCCCAAGGAATAGCCTGTGTATGGAATGGTGTCATGGCTGATATTGATATAGGAATAGGCACCATCATTTTGGGATGTAACACAGCAACTTCAAATGGTTCAGGTGCCTTTTGAGACCCAAACTCTACCTCAATTGGCCTTGTGGTCTTTGTGGATGATGGTGTTTCAAGCTCGAGTGGTATGGACACATTTACTTCAGCATCCCTAGAGGGCTGGATCTAGACTACAATTGGATTCAGTGTGACTGTTGGTTTCTTGGGCTTGTCACCTTCGGCGATTAATCCAATCGACCCTTTGGGGTCCCAATCATCTTCTACCTCGATCATGTGCACGCCTCTACCCTTGTGGTCAGGCAGGGGATTATTGCTAACATTAGGAGAAGGCTCTTTTGCACGATAATCTTATTGTCAATTAAAGCTTGGATTTTATCCTTCAGAGATCAGAACTCATCAATGGTATGCCCCTTCATGCCGGAATGGTATGCACAGTTTTTGTTTGTGTTGACCCATTGGGAAGGATTTTCTGGGGTTATGGCAGGGATTGGGGTGACATAACCTGCAGCTTTGAGCCTTTCATATAGCTGGTCGATTGGTTCGACTATGGCGGTGTATTGCTTGGGAGGTCTACGATCGAAGTTAGGGCACGATCTAGGGAATTTTTGGCGGGTGGAAGGTGATTGATAGTGAGAGGGCTGAGCATTATCGGCTTGGTAGATGGGTGCGGGTTGGAAATATCTTGGTGAGGTAGGTTGATATGTGGGGGATGGAGAGGATTAGTAAGTAGGTGGTGGAACTTGGTAAGAGGGCGGAGGTGCTTGGTAATTAGGGATAGGTTGATATGTGAGTGGAGGTATTGGGTAAGCTTGTTATTTTACTGGGGATTTCATTCTTTGTGCAACCATCACAGCACTCACATCCTTTTTCTTGGACGTGCCACCAGACTGTAGAGCCTTATTGGTAGCTTGCAATGCCTTAAAATTAGTGACCATACCACTTTAAATGCCTTCCTCAATCCTTTCTCCTAGCTTGATGATGTCGGAGAATTTCTGACCTTCGATCAATATCAACCTCTCACAATACTATGGATCCTGAGCTCGGATGAAAAACCTATTCATATGTTCCTCTTCTAAGGCTGGCCTAACCTTAGAAGCCTCTGATCTCCAACGAGTAGCATACTCACGGAATGTCTCTGTAGGTTTCTTCTTCAAATTTTGGATGTATAATACATCTGGCACATTCTCCGTATTGAACCTGAACCTGTCCATGAAATCGGACACCATTCCCACCCAGCTTGTCCACTTCTTGGGGTCTTGGCTAATGTACCAAGATAGAGCATCACCTTTCAAACTTCTCATGAAGAGCTTCAAGTGAATCTTTTCATCTCTTCCGACACCGACCAGCTTATCACAGTATGTCTTCAATGGACTCTAGGATCCCCCGAGACATCAAACATCTGGAACTTGGGAGGTTTGCACCCATCGGGAAGTTTGACGTCTGGCTGAATGCAAAGGTCCTCATAATTCAGCCTCTCAATACCTTTGTTTCCTTCAACACCCTAGACTCGGCTAGTCAGTATCTTGAGCTCTGCGGCCATGTTCTTAATGACAGAGTCCTTGTCATCAGACTTCGGTGTGCTTGAAATAGGTTCAGTGTATTGTGGCATGGTTTCCACATAGATGGGGGTGTGGTGGGGATGTTCATTTGTGTTTAGTGGTTCGGGAATGAGGAGCAGGGTGTTGTTTAAAGTGTGACATATGTTGTAGTTCTGATGGGGAGCGGGTTGTTTTTGTAGTTTCGGGATGTTCTGTGGAGGTATAAGATTTTGAGAATTGGGGAATTTGACTTCTGGGGTAGTAAGGGAAAATGACAAGCTTGCCAAGTTCCGAACTTGGTCCAATTCTTCTTGAAATTTCAGTAACTTCTGTTCGAGCTGGGCGACACTTTCTTTGGAAACCTGATCACCCTGAGGAACCTCTACCCTTTCAACTGAGTTCTCCTTCCTGACGTTGCTCAAGTCTTCCATTTTCGCTTTGTTCTTATTTCCGATAGGAGGATGAGGAGGAGGAGGTGGAGGGCCCATATATCTTATGGAGTAGGATGAAGATTCCAGAGTGAACGAACTAACCTTTTGGGGAGGGGAATAAAACAAAAAGTAAAAACAAAAGGTAATAAGTTAGTACGGGTTACGACAAAAAATGTTGCAGTATTTAAACACATAATGCAAAAGTATAAATCATGTCCTAATTTGGGTGCCTCGTTGTGCCCGAGGTAGGCCTAGCGACAAGTTGATTTGGAGAACTTATAATGCTAAATACCTCATTTTATTGATAAAAATAAGACGAATCCCAAAACGATACTAAAATTGCATAAAATAAAAATGTCGCTAATGGCTATTGGCCTTATTACATTTAAAGTAAAACGAAAATAATCCTCTCTATTTGGTCCTAGAAGGACCTTCCCTAGGTTGAATGTTCTCGTTGATCAAATCCTCCAGTTCGGTAGATTCTCTAGTAAAAATGCTTTTGCCAGGTTCTCTCCTTCGTTTCCCTCGGCATTCTGGCAGTTGGTGACTCTCTTTCTCACTTTTCCTTCCAATTCCAGCAGATTGTATTCCGGATACTCCAGCTTTTCGCTAGCCTTGGCAGCCCTCTCTTTCCATTTATTGATTTAGTCACTTGATGGGAGGCTCCTTTACCAGGTCAGCAAGAGTGAGGGTATGTTGACCATACCGAAGTCGGGAACTTTGTTCTCCATTTTCTGCAAAACAAAAGGTTAAGACCCTTACCCCGCCGGACTCAACAATTTAAACCAATAATTAGCATAGTGGCATTTAGTTCTCCAAATAAATGCACAGAATATGGTGCTGTCTGTTTGGGTTCCAAGGAAACCCAGTGGACTTTGGACAGGGCTATCTTAAAGAGTCGTTATGTGGACAGCATAACTGACTCGATTAGGCTTGATAGTGATGCATGCACAGTTAAACACAATAAGGTTTTTATGGGGTATTATAATGATACCCTTGAGCGGACAACTCGAGAGGGAAAGGCACAGAACCGTCGACTGCATCGCTGATCAACTAGTTTTACCGCAAATATGCCTTTGCCAGATTTAGGGGGTAATAATATCGGAAGAGTGCAACAACTCATTATAAGCATTGGTATGGTATTTGTTTGGCACGAGTGGAATATGATGTTGAAGATGCAATTAACAAAATGAAACAAAGTGTCACGTATTTTCACGTTCATAAAGATTACAATAATTGCTCAAAAATTACAACAATATTGAAGGAAATCAACAAAACAAAGGCATTAAAGAAAAAAAAAAGAAACAAAAAGCCAAGTCAGTTTCGTAGTAGAAAAGATATAAAGACATTAAATAAAGGCAATAATAAAGTCACAAGCAACATGAAATGGTAAAAGACTAAAGAAATCCCTAGCAGAGTCGCCATGCTGTCGACGCCCCTTTTTCTCGCAAAATCGGGTTTACGACATTTGGGAAGAGAACTATATTCCTATTTTTGATTTGGGTTTTGGATTTGAAGATTCGCCACCTAATGATTAAGTGCATTAGGACACTAAGGGTTTTTGAGTTGGAAAACTATAGTTCGGGTAAGGGCTAGAAATTATCTCGAGGGGAAGGTGTTAGGCACCCCTCAAGATCCACTAGTGTAGTTCTAGACCATGCTATATTGTGACTTTAAATTCAAACAACAAGCAGGCAAACAAGCATTACAAATACAAAGGGGTCTTCACATAATAGTTGCAAGAAATTAGAAACTTTAAAGAAACTGAAATTTTGTAGGAGAAACCAATTTTTAATTCTGAATAAACGAGTAAAGGAGGGAAATTCCATACAGTTGAAACAAATTTTTTTAAAAGCTAAAATTTGCGAAAGAAAAATAGTTGAAACAAAAGTGGACAAATAAGGGAATGTGTCCTAGGTTTATACATAATATGGATCCCCCCCCATAACACACGGTAACCGTTTATACACGTTCTGTTATCGCTTGGTCATCATATTCATATCTACCTCCCACCCCGTTGAGGTATTAAATGCAGAACAATCTTGTTTTACCTATTGCATGCTATTACCCGCCCCATCCTATCAGTCCCG
>MU762539.1:63354-75230 GCA_026770625.1 Nicotiana glauca
GAACAATGGGGGGGGGGGTGAATTGTAGACTTTTTGAATTTCTAGTCGACTACTTTTCAGACTTAGTCGACTTATGCTGAGACAGCTTGCACGGAACTGTTAGTACTTTCAATTTAAGCAAGTTTTACTCATAATAAACAGTAAAGCAACATAATATAATATGAGAGCGACAAAATAAATGACACCAGGAATTTTATACTGGTTCGAAATCAATGTGGTATCCTAATCCAGTCCTCTTGGGTTGCAAAAGTGTTATCTTTTAGGGCTCTTTCTAAATTGAATTGAGTACAACTTTTGTGGTTTTTAGCGATCACCACCAATGTTGACAGGGTTGGTTTTCACTCGCTCACCAACAACGAACAATGATACAACCTCTCGGACACACTGCCTCTCCAATATTTTTTGTCTCTCTTCTCTCTTTTATGTACATAGTAAATCTACTAAAGTGAATTACAATGCTTGTTAAGAGTAGAATAAAAAACTTATAGTTGGATAGATAATTGTATAGAAGGTTGTGTGCTTTCTTCCTTCATCGTGCTTATATATTTATAGCCCTTTCAACTTGTTATGGCTATTGCATAACCCAAGGGGATTTAACCATTGCTCATTTATTTCTTTCTATAATTTGCAGCTCAAGAACTTGTATGAATATGGATAGTATGTTGACTTGACTCCTTTGAAGATGGATATGGGAATCTTTTCAATATTGATTTCCTTTCCTTGTTTGACTTCATGTACGTGGGCAGATACTCATTGTCTCCACTTTACTTTCTTGAATATGTAAATTCTTTATTGAGTAGCAGCGTGAGGATCCTTGTGTAGAGGATGCTTTTCCTTTTATGGTAGTAGAATATTTTCTCTTTATTTTCAAGCAATATCTTGGTTGATCTTCTTTACAGAACTTTGCATTTTATAACTCCATCTCTGTGCATCTTCTTCAACCTTCTATCGTCTTGATGAATTTCCATAAGAGCAATAGTCATTGTTTGTAAGAAACTCAAACTTTTTTCCATACATTATTTTCTTTCCATACCAAAGGAGAAATGTAGTAAGAATATTTTCCCATAAATAATAGTAGCATCTTTGAACTCCTATTGAAAATACTCCTTTCTTGATCTTGGAAAATAATCTTCCATAATATAGATATTGTATTTACATAGAAAATATATAGTCTTCTCCTATTATATTGAGAATATTCCTTTCTTGATCTTGGAAAATAATCTCTTTCCATAGTATAGATACTACTACATCCATAATATATTTTCTTTCCATAGAAAATATATTCTTCCTTGGCGTTGTAATATTTTTTCCATGCAGTATTTTTTCTTCCACAGAATAATATAACTTCTCCGTGATTCTACCAAGCTTCCTTCCATGATATTAGAAAAATCTTTCTTTCAGTGGAGATTTCTACTAGAAGTGCAGTAAGCCATTTCACAATTGAAATTCAATTCAAATGTTTGAATCTTGAAGGTAATCGGGGAATATTTTCCTTTCTGCATTTTCTAAATCCTTGCCCTGGATAGCTAGAAGATTCTTCTTTCCATATATTAAGCAAATCATCCCAATATATCTTCAATAGCATCCTTAGTAAATTCTTTCTTCTTCAACTTCATAGTAAATTAAGATTACCACGCCAAATACCTGTACAAAAAATAAGATTACCACAAGTAAATATTCTTTGATTAATAATTAGTTGGTTTGTTATCATCAAAATTAATTCGTGAAACCTTGAAGCTAACATAATCTTCACAAACCATGCATACTAACAAGAAAAAGCTGGGGAAGTATATATTATAGTGCATACTATAAAGTCATTTTATTTTACTTTTGACTGACATCCATATATCTTGCATTCTTTTGTAATGTAATTGTTGGATGTTCAAACAAAGTCTTATATTGCCAGTTGAAGAGACTGAGAAGTTACATATAAAATGTAAGGACTTCGGTGTGAAATCCGCTGGCCCAAGTAAAGGTTAGTTTTGAAGACTGATAAAGGAACTCAGGCATGAACCAGGTCCATCGCTTGTGTGCATAGAAACGGGCAGACCCTCTAAAGAAAGTGACTAAAAGCTATAATCCAGCTTCTTGCTAGAGTTATCAGTGGCACCAAAACTCATAACATTCCCTATGGCTTTATTCATACAACTATGCTTGCACATTTCAATGTACCTATGAAAAGGTGGGAGGTTAGTACAAGCATGGATCATTTTTTGGTTAATACTCTGCTTTCTTGTGATTATGAAGTCAATGTCACTCCTAAAGAACCTAGTTCATCCAGAAAGGTACCAGTGAATAGCAAAGTCAAAGCCTTGGTGCAAGAAAATGGGGCTAAGGATGTTGAGATTGAAAGGCTGAAGAAGAGGTTGGTTGAGGTGGAGACTAAGAGAGATGCTCTTAGAACTGAGCTGGCAAGAGAAAAAGAGAAGAATGATGGCATTCTTCAAGGTATGCTGAAACTCCACTAAGACAAAAACCAAGCACCTAGTTCTTCCCATTCTTAAGCCTCCTAGCCTAATGCTAATCAACCAGTGACCCAGTTCGGGACGTTTTGTTTCTTTTGCTCATGTTTTTAGTATTTTTATTTCTTCTTATGCTTTATGGTAAAATCTTATCAATCATCAATGAAATTTATTGTTTTTGCTCTATATGTTTGTTTATATTTTTTATAGTTAAAATTCTTAGCTTGATCTATGATGATTAATCCATGATTGTATTTTGAAGTAGCCCCAGTGGCCATGAGTAAGCTTTAAAATCTGGTTACTCACTTTTTTTTATGCAACTTTTCTATAATGCCAAAAGGGGGAAAAAGGTTGTGCTTTAAACAAGTGATGTTTACACTTTGAACACTAATGTTTATAACCTAATGTACCTGGTCCTTGATGATAAGTGATAAAATTAAAAAATATTTCTAACATTGTGTTGATGTTGAGCTGAATTGAAATAGTGCCTAAGCTTATGAATCATCATAAAAAAGGAGGAATTTATTGGCCCAAGTAAAGGTTCTTTTTGAAGACTGACAAAGGAACTCGGGCATGAACTAGGTCTATCCCTTATGTGTATAGACACGGGCAGATTCGAGCATGTAAGATGCACGTGAAGGAGATAAGCTTAAATTGGTGTATTTAGTATCTCCCAATCGAAAAGGTTTGCATAATTGATAAGTAGAAGGACTCCTTAATCAAAAAAAAAACTATCCAAGGTAGGGAAGGAGTTAGAAGTTGAAATCAACTAGAAGGAAGAGTTGCATCAGAACTCTAGTTATTTCTTCATCCACTAACTCAATAAATGCAGGATGTTCTCACATTATAGGTGTTGTACAAAAACGCAGAAGTTAAACGTGAATTGAGAGCAAAATAGCAAGGCTTTTTGCAAGCAGTTCGTGTGTGATTCAAGTGTGCAAACCTGAAGCCACATGAAACAGATTGAAGAACCAGCTCCATAAATAGTTTTATATGTTTTTCTTTATTTCTAGTTCAATTGTAGTAGCTATTTTCATATTGTACCGTTGAGCTTTATCTAGAAGTAATTGTAATAGGTACTTTGAGTATTCAAGTTAAAGTTAACCTGAAGTTGTCGCAACAGTTAGAGGTTGGTTGCTCCAACGAGATTAGAGATAATCCTTAGGTTTACAAAGAGTTTTGTAAATCTTGTTTTGGCTCACTGATTTAGTGCAGTGTTGGGGAAAATCCTGCTGAATTGTAGGTCGTGGTCTTTTTACCTTTTGAGCCCGGTGTTTTCCACGTAAAAATACTTGTTTTCTTTACTTTTTATATTTATTATTCCGCAACAGTAGTATAAGGAACACATAGAAGAACCAGATCCTTCCATAAATCAGTTTAAGCGAAAAATTGAGCACACAAATCACCTCACATCCCCCTCCCCCCTCCCCCAATCCCCTCCCCCTTCTTGTGTGGTATTGAAGTGTAAAACATCAAAACCTTTTGTGAAAAATTGTACGGACTCGGTCCAAAGCTAACAATCTCGTATCTTATTGCTGGTTGAGCCCATATTTTCAAAGGTAAGTGAGAAATACGAATGAAAAAACAAGACAAATTTGTTAAGACAAATGAGAACCCCAAAAGTACGGAGAGGTTCTAGAGTTTTATTAATAAAGGAAAATCAACTGTTACATTATAAAGCCTGCATGCACCTTTTTCATCATATGACCATACGATCTAGAAGGAGTGGATACATATATATGTAAAACTGAAACTAGAAATGACGAATAACAGTCACAGACGCTCTGGCAATAAATAAATTAAAGTCATGGCTGCACATCGGCAGCCAACTTAAGATTTGATGCGCAGTCACCGAGCTTAGAAGAGGTGAGATAGACAAGTCCAGGGTTACTTAAAGTATATTTAGCCTGGCCGTTAGCATCGACGGTTAAACTAGGCCTGAACATATTGTCTGCTGTCAGAGAGCAAGAGCTATAGCCGTCGTAGTTCGTTTCAACAACATCATGGAGATTAGCATCGTAGTTGAACACTGCACAACACAAAAAGCATAGTATATGTAATTCTGCCAACAAAATACTATATATAATAATGATTTCATGCAACAGAATACGTATTAATTCATATATAGATCCGTAAAACCTACCAAGGTTGTCGTCAACCTTAAATTCCTTTCCACTTGCCCATGCATTGGAATCAAAGCCGAAGCCCCACTCAAGTGGATAGTCTGTACCTGCCAAGCTTGAGCCCACAAGCATGGTCACAATCAGAAACAAGCACAAGTTAAACTTGATAGCCATTTCAAATAAGGCCTAATTATTTCTAGCTAGAGATATTAGGAGAAAACACTGAGTTGGGGTGAGTTTAAAGTTGTGCATTGTGGTTTCTTATATAGGCTGAAGTCGCCCTAAGCTGAGTTAATAACTCCAATTTTCTATTATCAAGTTGTTCTACTCTATTAAATAAGAATCCTAATTCTCGATCGAGGATACTTTTGTTGCGCTCAATGTGCTGCAACTATAATTCATAAACCAACCATATGTGGAGACTACTAAATTACTACAACTCAGTTGCTATTAAATGGCATGTCGATTCCTCCCTTCTTGTTCTAACATTTAAAAGATATTTTTATGGTAAACAGATGATATCATACGACACACTAAATAAAATTTATAAAAAGTTATGTCTATTAAAATTAATGTTTAATGTCTACTATATTTACAGAGTATCCTTCGATCAAACAGATTTAATTAGCAATATAATTAATTCATGTTACTTGTTCATGACTTCAAATTAACAGTTTTTCATAATTGTTAATTAAAAAAAATTAATTTCTTTTGTAAAGACGCAACTCGAGTTTTGGCTTATGTTTTCTCTAAATTAACTTGCCAATACTAAAGAAGAATAGAGAAGTGAGGAAGGGGGCTCATTCTCAATGTACGAATTTAAGTCTCCATTTGATAAACAAATTCTAAAATTGATATGTACCTTGGGGAATAAATGGAGAGGAGTCTCATCCTATATGTACCAATTTGTCTGTAAGATATGGCTTGTTCTATCTAGCTTGTCTAGTTGATAATCGCGTGTTCAATTCGATTTTCCGTTTGAAAAATTAGTGAAATCAATTAGTTTTTGATATAGCAAATTTCATATACTCTTCTCCAACTTTAATTTCAAATACTCGTTTTTTACGTGAATGTAAAATTGACCAAACAGGCTAATATCACCAATTATGTCAAAGTAGTAACAATTGGGCAACATGTCACGTGGTTAGCTCTGGCAGCCCCTTTATATACTACTTTGATTAACTCATGCATGTAATCTGATTATAGTATTGAGGAAGACTTTAATTACCATTCTGATAAATGTGATAGAAAATTCATTTATTGTGCTGGGTGACTGACACATTATTAAATGCATATTTAAATGTTATAAGCTCACATGGTAAGTTGAGATTCTTATGCCAGATCCAGTAGTGATAGTTATGTATCGAGTTTCTTTTAGAGATTGAAAAACAATTAAAAAAATATGTAATTATCAGTTTAAGCTCACTTGGCGACTTGGATTTTGCTTGTTTTACGTTCTCATAATCCAATTAGCAACCATCATATTTGTTACACGTAATTTCCTTTGCATTTGTCCATAATCTAATTAGATTTGCCCACGCGTCTTCCATTGAAGTGTTTCTATTATCGGGTCGTGTTGCATAGGTTTTAATCATCTTTTCTTCGCATATTAGGTGTCATAATTGGACAAAATCTAGAATAAATATATATCTATAATAATAATAATAATAATAATAATAACAATAATAATAATGGTCCATCGCCTTGACTAGAGCTTTCGTCTTATCTGAAAAAACAATGATGTAAAAATAATAAAGCATTTCGTGAAGAAAGCAAAATATATAGTAAGCGAATAGTTTCAAACATTATCTTTGCTCAGAATTATATCTTAGTACTCCCGTACAACAAAGTTCAATTTTTTATGGAATTCTTCTTGCAGCAAAGTACAGTTTTTGATTGGGAAAAAATACTTCACAATATATATACATGGTAATGTATGAATTAGCTACAAAAATGAGCATTTTTAATTTTATAACTAAGTTGCTCGAGTCGACCCTATTTTGATAAAAGTATTCCTATATTTCACATTAAGTATTAGGCGCTTTAATTAGTGGTTATACACTTCTAATGTCTACTACTATCTTATTTTTTATTACACTTGTTTTTCATCTTTTCCCAATCCTAAGTACTACGTGCGATGCACGTACGTAGGGACTAGTTTATTATAAAAGCATGAATACAATGTCGGTTTGTAAAAATAACCTTATAATATTAAACATAATAACTAGTAATAAAAGGACATAACCGAAACTCTAGATATTAGTCTTATAATCCTATTAGTTTTAGGACATAATACTGCACGTCAGGAATCCTACATGATTACCTTTTGGAACCCTATTAGTATAATTACTTTCGTATGTATAATTCATATAAATTGAACAAGTAAATATCTTTAGTCATGTAATCCTATGGCTGGTAATTAGTCCAACTCTTATATTAGCCCAAATCCTTTATTTTGTATTTTTGCATTGTATTTTCCTTTTGTATTTTTGTATTTTTTTTTTTTGTATTTTGTATTTTATTTTCCTTTTCCTACTTTATTTATTTTCTGATTTTATTTGATTGTTAAGCTAATTAAATTCTAAAATTTATTTAATATCTATTTTATAGTAATTTTCAATTAAAACACTAAAAAGGCTATTTTTGATTTTCCTTAAATCATTTCAAAAAAAATGAATTAATACTAAAAATGTAAATCTAAAAATCCTAATGCATATGCCTATTTTTATTTTTATTTTTTTAGTATGAATTATTAGGCAACTAATTAACACAAAAATGCCACAAATATCAACAAATAATGAAGAATCATTTTGTTTGGATTTTAGGAACAATTTGCTTAGGGCAAAAATCACGTGCTCACAGCTGCCCCTCTTTGCCCGGAAACACGAAGAGTTTTCGTGCAAAGACAAGTAAGCGGTAATGAGGGATTTTTGCCCATTCGCATATTCCATGTGAAGCATTTTGAAAAGTTTGACTGCACCCTGCTTCAGAGGTTGCCTACATATCCCGGGCTAAACAGGAATCAGGTCAGTGTAGTTTAGGAGTGTCTGGTAGCTGGAACTACCAAGAAGCTGTGATTTCACTGCTGTTGCTGCTGTTACTGTTTGTTGACCCCCTTATTACACCATGTAAGATAAAACGAAGCTAGCCTAAGCTAAGCTATATGATTTACAAAAATCCTATCTATCCCTGGTATCTTATGTTTTTGTATTGCTTTGATCTTGCATCTTGTATTTTTTCAATGGAATTCTGGTTGTTGCCTTGACTGTGTTTTGAAATATGTGTCCATTCTTCAGGTAGACTCCTGCTTGCGATTGCTTGAAAATGTATTCCCTTGTTCTTCAGATGGGCTCCTGCTTGCGATTGCTTAAGATGTATTCCCTTGTTCTTCAGGTGGGCTCCTGCTTATGATTACTTTGAGAAAGTATTCCCTTGTTCTCTAGGTGGGCTCCTGCTTACAACAAAATAGACAACCAAAGAAATTTTCTGCCCCAGTATAGTGACTGGGCATATCTTGTTATCAAATATTATAATTAAGGATAGAATTTGGATTGTACTTCCCTTGTTTTCCAGGTGGGTGCCTGCTTGCTGCATTCGAAAAGATATTCCATTTGTTCTTCAGGTGGGCTCCTGCTTGCAATTGCTTGAAAGATATTCCCTTGTTCTTCAAGTGGGCTCCAGGTTGCTAACTTTGAAAAGTATTCCCTTTATTTTTCAGGTGGGCTCCAGCTTGCCGACTTTGAAAAGTATTCCCTTTGTTTTTCAGGTGGGCTCCTAGTTGCTGAATTTGAAAAGTATTCCCTTTGTTTTTCAGGTGAGCTCCTGGTTGCTGACTTTGAAAAGTATTCCTTTTGTTTCTCAGGTGGGCTCCTGGTTGCTGACTTTGAAAAGTATTCCCTTTGTTTTTCAGGTGGGCTCCTGGTTGCGACAAATACACAAAACAAGGAAAATTTTCTGCCCCAGTTTGATAACTGGGTGCATGGTGTTACTGAATGTTAACTTGAGAGATAAGAGTTGTATTATATTTTCCTTGTTCTTCAGGTGGGTGCTTGCTTGCTGTACTTTGGAATGTATTCCCTTGTTCTTCAGGTGGGCTCCTGCTTGATAATTTTTGAGCGATATTCCCTTGTTTTCCAGGTGGGTTCCTGCTTACAAAGAAAAATTCTTTCTGCCCCTGTTTTAATCAAAGAACGATTTGTTAGAATAAAATGGTGGATAGCTGTTGGCATTCTTGTTGGCCATGCTTCCGCTTCCAAACTTGCTCCGACTTGCTTCTTTGAACTTCTTTTGACTTGCCATGATTTCCCGGCTAACTTCCAAACCTTCTGATCCTGATGACCCAAATATTTTCTCCATGCTACTGTCTTGGTGTTTCTGTTCCCTTTTCTGTGAACTTTTGCTTCTCCCTCCAATCATCTGATTACCCTTTTTACATTGATTTTTCATGTTTCACTGTCCTTTAATATATCCTGATCTCATTGTGCCATACAACTGGGAAACTGGTAGTTAGCTTTGATTAAAAATGTCTTATAGATATATTTCAAGAAAAATGAAATGCAATGACCTCGAAGTTTTGAGGATAGAAGGTCTCTAAAAGAGAAAGAGGATAGGACTTATCTGAGTGGGAAGGCTGATTCCATTGATCATGCCATGCGTTTTGGATTAACCAGCCTAGTCTGTCCAACCAACCAACTGTCAATTGCCACATTTGCCATTCCATACTTACACAATCGGACTTGCACCAGGACCTAAACCTCGCTTGTTTTGCCACTTTTCACCCACAAACCTTTTTCATTTTCCCATTCTGAAAACTCACTTTCGCCTTACGGTGCCCGTGAAGGTTTTCACCAATAAGACTCTCTCACTTTATTTCTCTCAACTCAAGTCGCCTTACAGTGCCCGTGAGGGTTTTCAACAATAAGACTCTCTCATTTTTAATTTTCTCATCTTCTGGTACCCGAGTGTTGTCCACAACATGATTCACCTTACCTGCTTGTATTGACATTTCTTAAAATTGATCAGAAGGTCTTTATTTAGACCATAATGTGGCTTTTGGATGAGTTTAGAAAGAAGGGTATAAAGGCTCAAAATATTTCAACGTGGGTTCAAAAAATTTACAACTTTCGGAATCATATAACAAACATAACTTATGCCCCAGTTTCATTCTTGGGGATTTTTGAAATTTTCTTCGGTTGTGACTGAACCTCAGTGAGGCTACCTACGTACCCTTTCGGGATCAAGTCAAACGTAGTTCAGGCTATAAAATCGCTTTATTGTTGCGATGTTCCCTTCCTTCCATTCTTCTTCTTTCTTTTCTTCTTTTCTTTTCTCTTTTTCTTTTCTTTTCTCTTTTTCTTTTCTTTTCTTTCTTTTCTTCTTTTATTTTCTTTTTCTTTTCTCTTTTCTTTTCTTTTTCTTTCTTTTCTTCTTCTCTTTTCTTTTCTTTCTTTTTTTTCTTTTCTTTTCTTTCTTTTCTGCTTTTCTTTTCTTTTCTTTCTTTTCTACTTTTGTTTCTCTTTTCTTCTCTTTTCTTTCTTTCTTGCCAATCAGGAGCAAACTTTCCTTTTGCTTCATCCCAATGAGGTAGGATGCGCCTCAATACCAATTGTCCGACTTCAAATTTCTGCGGACGCACTTTCTTGTTATAAGCTCTGGTCATTCTCTGTTGGTATAATTGCCCATGACATACTGCTGCCAATCTCTTTTCATCGATCAAGCTCAATTGTTCCAGACGGGCTTTGACCCACTAATCATCATCAATTTTCGCCTCCGCAATGATTCGAAGGGAGGGTATTTCAACTTCTGCGGGTATTACTGCCTCCGTGCCATACACCAATGAATAAGGAGTCACCCCTGCCGAAGTGAGAACAGTAGTGCGATATCCTAGTAAAGCAAAGGGTAATTTCTCATACCATTGCCTCGATCCTTCCACCATCTTTTGAAGTATTTTCTTGATATTTTTATTAGCTGCCTCAACTGCTCCATTCGCCTTAGAGCGATATGGTGTTGAATTGTGGTGTGTAATTTTAAATCTCTGACATGTCTCCGCCATCAAATGACTATTGAGATTGGCCCCATTATCTGTGATAATCACCTTTGGAATTCCAAATCGGAAAATGATGTTTGCATGCACAAAGTCAACCACTGCTTTCTTGGTTACTGATTTGAAAGTTTTAGCCTCAACCCATTTAGTAAAAGAATCAATGGCAATCAGAATAAACCTGTGCCCATTAGATGCTGCTGGCTCGATCGGCCCAATGACATCCATTCACCAAGCAACGAAGGGCCATGGTGCCGACATTGTATGCAACTCAGATGGAGGAGAATGAATCAAATCTCCATGTACCTGGCATTGATGACACTTGCGCACAAAGCTGATACAGTCTCATTCCATAGTAAGCCAGTAATATCCTGCTCGAAGAATTTTCTTTGCCAACACATACCCACTCATATGTGGTCCACAGGCTCCCGCATGTACCTCGGCCATAATTGTTGTAGCTTGTTTTGCATCCACACACCTCAACAAACCAAGATCTAGAGTTCTTTTGTACAAAACCCCTCTGCTAAAGAAAAATTCGCTTGCCAATCGTCTAATAGCTCTCTTTTGATCCCCTGTGGCCTGTGTTGGATACACTCCCATTCTGAGGTATTCTTTAATATCATGGAACCATGGCTCTCCATCAAGTTCTTCTTCCACTGTATTGCAATAAGCATGTTGATCTCGGACCTGAATCTGTAATGGGTCCATAAAAACCTTATCCGGATGATGCAACATTGACGCCAAAGTGGCCAGAGCGTCAGTAACTTCATTGTGAATTCTGAGGATGTGCTTGAACTTTATTGACTGAAATTGCTGGCATAATTCATGCAGACATTGCCGGTACGGTATGAGTTTCAAATCCCGTGTTTCCCATTCTCCTTGAATTTGATGTACCAAAAGATCCGAGTCTCCCATGACCAAGATCTCTTGGACACCCATATCTATAGCCATCCTCAAACCCAAGATACATGCCTCATATTTAGCCATATTGTTGGTGCAAAAGAAACGGAGCTGAGCCGTGACAGGATAATATTGTCTCGTCTCTGAAATAAGTACCGCTCCTATCCCGATGTCTTTATTGTTAGCAGCCCCATCAAAGAATACTTTCCACCCAAGTTTGTCATCTTGACCCAGTTCATTAATGTACATTGCCTCCTCATCAGGAAAATATGTTTTTAACGGTTCATATTCATCATCAACTGGATTCTCCGCTAGGTGATCAGCCACTGCTTGTGCTTTCATCGCAGTGCG
>MU762539.1:76723-94661 GCA_026770625.1 Nicotiana glauca
CACACTGCTTTCTGGACTTGATAATTACATCATCCACATAGACTTCAATTTCCCGATGTATCATATCATGGAACATGGTGGTCATCGCCCTCATGTATGTTGCCCCTGCATTTTTCAACCCAAATGGCATCACCCTATAACAATATGTTCCCCAAGGTGTGATGAATGCCATCTTTTCAGCATCTTCCTCATCCATCAAAATCTGGTGATAGCCCGCATAGCAATCCACTAAAGAAGCAATCTCATGTTTGGCACAATTGTCAATCAGTATGTGGATGTTTGGCAATGGAAAATTGTCCTTTGGACTCGCCTTGTTGAGATCCCGATAATCAACACATACTCTGGTTTTTCTATCTTTCTTTGGCACAGGCACGACATTGGCTAACCAGGTGGGATATTTGGTAACCCGTATAACCTTTGCCTCAAACTGCTTATTGAATTCTTCTTTGATTTTCACACTGATGTCTGTCTTGAATTTTCTCAACTTTTGCTTGACAGGTAGGCATTCCGAATAAGTGGGCAATTTGTGGACCACCAAATCAGTACTCAACCCCGGCATATCATCGTATGACCATGCAAAAATATCTTTGTATTCAAACAACAACTTGATCAATTCTTCCCTGAGTGAGGCTTCTAAATGGACACTTTTTTGTTTCATGAACATTTTCCTGATCCCCCAGATTGATTGCTTCCGTGTCATTCAAGTTAGGTTTGGGTTTTTCCTCATATTGACTCAATTCTTTACTAATTTCTTCCAAAGCTTCCTTGTCATCNTGCGACTCCCTCCGAGTCGGAAGAGGAGTAGCTTTCCAGTTATTAAGATTGGCTTGAGATCCCAGGAACTAGACATCAATTCTGCTTGAACCCTCATCTGCTTCCACCACATTCACTTCATCGAACATCATTTCAAATCTTTCGATCAATTCCTTGTCAGGTTTTATCACCACAGAGTTGGGCATCATTGTTGCCGGGCGCCTTTTAGTACCAGGCCGGACGAAAGAATGGGAAAGGCTAGGAATAGGTTTAGGGAAGGTCCATACTTTCTTTTTCAACTTTCTAGCTCTCCTTACATCAGCAGCGGTGGGTTTAAAGCCTAACCCAAAAGTATCAATATTACCAGGAAGAGACACTGGTTGTATAATGCCTTGTAGTGAAGCTCCCAAACCCTTTTCGGGTAGAAATCCATTTCTCAACATTTCTGTGGGAACTATAACAGATGCAGTAGCCACCTTAGGCACATGAACATGTTCACCTTCCAGGACTTTAGCGACCGATACTGTATCCACCACTTGGTACACCCATGGGCCCTTATCATCTTCGACTTCCTCAAAGGGGGTAATAGTATTGCAAGAATTGTCCTCCCCGTGGACCACGATCTCTTGACGATCCCATTCAAACTTAACCATCTGGTGTAATGAAGATGGCACAACTTTTGCAGCGTGGATCCATGGTCGTCCCAGCAAAAGATTGTAAGACACAGCAACATCCAGTACTTGGAACAACATCGTAAATTCTACAGGCCCAATTGTAAGTTCTAGCACAATGTCTCCCACAGTATTCTTCCCTCCACCGTCGAATCCTCGTACACAGATGCTGTTTTTGTGAATTCTTTCATTATCGACCTTCAGCTTCTCCAGAGTAGATAGAGAGCAAATATTGGCACTAGACCCATTATCAATTAGCACCCGGGTCACTACGGAATCCTCGCATTTTACAGTAAGGTATAGGGCTCTGCTGTGTTCAGTTCCCTCCACTGGCAATTCGTCATCAGAGAATGTCACCCTGTTCACCTCAAAAATTTTGTTCGCAATCTTTTCAAGATGGTTCACAGTAATTTTCTCGGGCACATGAGCTTCATTCAAGATCTTCATTAGCGCCCGACGATGTTCATCTGAATGGATTAACAGAGACAATAGAGAGATCTGCGCCGGCATTTTCCTTAGTTGTTCCACTATTGAGTAATCATGTGCCTTCATTTTTCTCAGAAATTCTTCGGCTTCCTCCTCGGTGACAACTTTTTTAACCGGTGCCGGATTGTCCGTAGCCGTTTTAGCTTTTCTTAATTCCTCAGGGGAAAAACACCTCCCCGATCTTGTCAAACCATGAATTTCACATATTTCATTTTTAACTTCTTTTCCCCGATACATAACAGTCACTTTGTTATAGTTCCATGGGACAGCCTTTGCATCTACAATGGGCAACTGAGTTACCGATTTAATGATGACCGGTTCCGCTTGAACTCCCTTCACAACCAACACGGGCTTAACAATTGCCCCTGGTGCTATCATTATCACAGGTTCTGGTTTTACTATCAACACTGGCTCATTAGCCACTTGTTTTGTTACAACCACCGCTTTCCTACCAATTGACTTCTCATCTGCTTTACTTTCACTTGCTTTGATCATCATTACCGTCTGAGATGGCTTTTTGCACTCTCCCCTCTGTACCAACTCAATCATGTGAGCCTCATGATGAGTCGGTAATGGATTCTGCGTAATATTAGGAGTTTTGGGAGCCTGCACTTCAATTCTCCTAGTGTCAATGAGTTCTTGAATAGCAGTCTTCAAGTGCCAACATTTCTCCGTATCATGCCCCGGAGGTCCTGAGCAATATTCACAACTGACGGAATGGTCCAGGTTCCTTGGTAGCCGGTTTGGAATTTTTGGTTCAATAGGGTTTAGAACTCCAAGTTGACTTAGCCTGCGGAATAGACTGGTGTAGGATTCTCCTAACGGAGTGAAAGTCTTTTTCTTCTGCAATCTATCATTTCTGGCAACAGGGTTTGGGCGGAAACCAGTTCCACCAGGATTTTTGTATATTTTGGGTGGTGGTTACGTATTTTGGGTATGATAGGTGTTGTGAGGAGTGGGTGCACGCCATGGTGCTTGTGGTTGAGGGTAAGTTTGGGCATGATGGATTGAAAAATGGGGAATAGGAGGTGGATAATAATGTTGTGGTGGGCCGTATGGTATAAGTGGGTAAGGTTGGTGATATGGGCAGGGTTGATGATAGTAAGGGAAAGGACTCCCGGACCATGTCCTACCTTCCACCACAGCTACTTCTTCTTTCTTCTTTCCCAGAACCCCTCCAATGCCCGTTTGGATGGCTTGGGTTGTAGCCTTTATGCTGAGTAGCTCATGATCTTATTAGACTTCAAGCCCTCTTCTACCATACTTCCCATTTTAACAACTTCATTGAATGTTTTTCCAACAGCTGACACCAGGTGCCCATAATAAGTAGGCTCTAAACCCTGCAAGAAATAATCTACCATTTCGCCTTCTTTCATGGGTGGATCGACCCTTGCGGCCTACTCTCTCCACCTGAATCCATATTCCCGGAAGCTCTCCCCTGTCTTCTTTTCAATTTTTGTCAAGGAAAGTCGGTCAGGAACAATCTCTAAATTATTTTGAAAATGATTGGCAAAGGCCTGGGCCAAGTCATCCCAGATAAACCAACGAGTGTGATCCTGCCTCGTGTACCACTCCAAGGCTGACCCACTAAGGCTCTGACTGAAGTACGCCATTAGCAATTCGTCCTTTCCATCGGCACCCCTCATTTTACTGCAAAATCCTCTCAAGTGGGCCACAAGGTCACCGTGACCGTCATAAAGATCGAACTTTGAAAATTTAGAACCCACCGGCAACTGGACTTCTGGAAATAGACACAAATCTTTATAAGCCACGCTTACTTGCCCCCGAGGCCTTGCATATTCTGGAACGACCGTTCCAGGCTTTTTACTTTACGAATCATCTCCTCCTGTTCTAGGTTCTTTGGGGGTTTCTCTTCTTTAGACATATCAATGAGAGGAGTGTAAGGATAAGGCTCATGATGTCTAAAAGTAGGTTCTGGTGGATAGTAGTGGTTGTCTTGGGTATGGAACAGAGGTTCACTTGAAGACTTGTGTAATGTGGCCGGTGGAGGAGCCACGTACACGGGAGCTACTGGTGGTGGTGGTGGGATTTGTTTTGGTGGTGGTGTTTGTGAAGTGGTTGCATAATAGGGTAGATATGTAGGGTAGGCCGGGGAGGAATTTACGGTAGGAGGGTCTTGTGTTTGAACTGGTGGAGGAACATAGACGGGATTGGCAGGATATGTAGGTAAGGGTTGTCCTTTCGCCCAGGCCTGGTACATTTCGGCCATTTGTTGTTTCAGGTTGTACATTTCTTCCTTCATAGCATTTACATCCACTGTTTCTTCATCCCTAGCCGGGTCAACAATTGTAGCTTCGATCTCTTAGTTAATCATTTTCGACATATCTTTGGAACAGGTATTGTACTGATGAGTTGCCAGAATGCCAGCTAACTAAAACCACATGTTTGAACTCATCAACAACAACGTTTGTTAGTGGTTAGGGCATTATCAATCAAATAATCGCACATTGGGAGCATAGATGTATTTAAACAATTTTGCTCTTCCACATGCGTCATCCCGACTTTCTCAATTATGGATTTTCTTTTATTCTTGCTTTTTCCTTTGCTTTGCCAATTCATTTGTTGTGGCTTTTTCCCTCTCTTTCCTTTTCATTCTTTTCATTTTTCACTTTTCATTTATTTTTCACTATTCTTTTGACTTGTATTTTTATATTTCATATGATTATTACCGGTCCTACAAAATTGCCTATATATCGCAAATATGCTTGAATAAAAAACAAAGGAAAAATAAAAATACTAATTTTGGGAATTTTCAAATTCCATTAATCACAAATGATTACATCAATACTAAGCTAATATTTCGTTTTTGAAATCAAAGATACAAACTACTATATATTTTTTAAGATTACATCAAAGCTTCAAACTCTGGGGCCCATGGGGCATCTCTCGGCATCGCCGCAGGCCGGCTCGCAAGACCTCTTTGAACTGCTCCAAATCACTCATAACTTGCCGGACGAACACCATCACTGCCGCAGAAGAAGTGGCATAACCCATCTTTTCACCATCCTGACATCTTTTAACAACATATCGTGCAATACCCCGAATCCTTTCTCTAATTTGACCTTTCTCCTGGAGAAGTCGGCTTATTTGTTGAACCCTGACCTCAAGTACTTGGGAACATTGAAGATGAAGATCTTGTAGCAATTTTAATTCTTTTTGCATTTCAGCAATCATTTCATAACAACGGGTCCTTTCGGCCTGAACATCTTTGTCTAAACGGGCCGCCTTTTCTTTCCGAGCATTTGCTTTTCTTCTCATGTTGGCAATGGTCCCTTCATAGTCTTTTCTCAACTGTTGTACATATTGGTTTTTTCGTCAGTTTTCTTGGCCCAATGTGTTTGGAGTCTTGCTATGTTCCTTTCGGATTTTTCTAACTCCTCTTGACAATCCGAAATTTGCTTTTTCAATCCCTTGATCAACCTTTCATCAGACACGCTTCTTTCTCGGTTTCTAGCATCGATTTTCATTTGGTGAATCTATGTCTTCAAAGCTTCATTTTCTTGGGCCAATTTCTTTTCTCTCCTTCATCAGCCGCAATTTGCACACTTTTCTCAAACTGAAGGTCCCGCACCTGTTGCTCCAATATCCCAATTTTAGCTCGGTATTCTTTCTCTTTTGCTAACCATTCCCATTGGACTTGGGCTTCATCAGTAAACTACTGTACATGGGGCCTTTCAACGGGTCTCCCAGGAATCTGGAACCTTTTGTCGAACCAGATCAAATACTTGGGGTCTACTTCACCCTTTGCTCGGTCTTGTATCATAGTGTCTGGTTGTAGAAACCGACTTTCATTCCATATCTTTCTAATTCTTGCTTTTGGAAAAGTAGCTTTGGGACCAATTCAATAATTTGTTCAGTTAAATCCTCATCATTGTGCACGTTTGGAACCTCCCAAATTGTCGCAGGACCCTGTAAGGTGGATAAGGTTGTATGCTCCGAAATACCCATTAGAAGAATATATGGGACTTCTGCTGAAGTGTAAACAACTTCAGTATCGGGGATCCACCCATAAGCCCATTCGACCTTATCCACATCCAAAGATCCCAAACATGATGTCCAAGCCTCAACACCTTCAGGAAACTTAATGCCTGTAACCCGGGTTTCAAACTCATTGATGCAATTAAGTCCAGTCAACCTGAAATTCATGTATCCTGAGCGATGGAATAAATGTTCTTGGATCCACATTTGCAATAGAAGATTACACCCTTGGAAGAATTTCTCCCCTTCTCGGCACTTGGTTAAAGCCCGATATATCTCAGCTACGATCAAGGAGACCACTGTGCTAGTAGGTTTTTTCATAGCTACATCCACCATTCCTACTAGCCCGAGGTCTATATTTCCATCTTTCCTTGGGCAAATTACAATTCCTAGGAAGGCCACCATAAATGCTAATCCTCGCCGAGCCTCCCATTTATCTTTATTTCCCGCATGTGTCAGGCCGGTATTAGGTTCCTCGAAGCCTCTTGGGTTACCATATCGATGATAGAGAAAATGCAGAGTACAACATCCATCCTTTAAACACAGGTCTTGGACATCCCGACTGATACTCAGCGAATCTAAAAATCTGTGGAGTGTGATTGGTCTCGGCGACAAAGGATATCTATTTCGCATGTTTCCATTAAGACTGGCATACCCTGCTATTTCTTCCAATGTTGGCGTAAGCTCACAATTAGAGAATCTGAAGACATTTCGAGTCGGATACCAAAATGGTATCAAAGCTTCAACAATATCCTTTCTTGGTTTTATGTTCATAAGTCCCACAAGGCCACCCAGAATTTTTACCACTAATTTTTTGCTTTCATCTCTGAGATCATTCCACCATAAATGGAGCTTAAGGGGTATCTCGCTCAGGATTGAGAAGGTTTCAATGTCATTTAAATTCATCCTGCACATTTTATTTGAAGGAATTTAATGATTAAAAAGAAAAGTGACTATTTTTTGCAAAAATTTTTCTTTTTTAGAAATTTCATATTCAATAGTTAAAAATCAAAATTTCTCATCCTGGGACCCATGGGGCGTCACTCAGCATCACCATAGGCCAATTGCAAGACTGAGAAAGTTTTAATACCAATTGTGGCTATTTTAGCAAAAACCGGCCATGTAATGGCTTATTTACAAAGTGGTTATTTTTTGTAAAGTTGATAGATGACCCAAACTTGATTTTGCGGATACTGCCTTTCAGCATTTCCGCAAGGGATATTTCAAGGCTGTGCCCGCAAATTATTCAAAGTGACTCAAAGTGGCTATTCTTGCAAAAAGGGCCTTTCGGCGTCCTTTTGAGGGACATTCGACTTATTTTAAAACAGAATAGCATCACCCGACTTATTTATAACAAAATAAAAATTTTGACATTTTCCGGCTATTTTTGCAAAAAGGTGTGGTTGAACCCGTTAAGGGTTGCCTACGTATCTCACACGTGGTGAGAATCAAACCAGCGTAGTTCGGGCCGATTGGCCAAAAATCAAAACTATTTTTTGACCAACAACACTTTTTTTTCAAATATTTTCTCTTTTTCTATTTTTTTATTTTTTCAAAAATCCGGCAGTATTTCGGTACTATTTAGGATTTTTTTTTAATAGTCAATGGTTATCCTTCCTTAGTACTAACACTGCTATTTTTAATATTTTACTCATTGTATACAAACCGGTCAACATGCGAAGCCGAGCAAATAAATGCAAGTAGCACGTAATATGTATCATGATGGTCATTTAAATTCGGGTCACCTGTCCTAGACGGACCCAACCCCTGTGTTGAGTCCCCTAAGTCAGAATGCATGTGATGCAAATAAACGTCCTACTAGGAGTTCGGCATGATTTTATGGTTCATCTAGGTTTAAACCCTAGGTTTATTGGTCTAGACCTGGCTTACCCGAGCGGACAACTCGGGCCGAGGGGGAGGCAGTATACCTGGGATACAGAAGCTCGCCCGGCTTTGCAACTTATCCAAACCTCATTCTAAATTTGGCAAAAAGACTCTAACAGAAGAGAAGCTACACGAAGTGCACCCTTCACCATGATTTAGAAGACTCAGAAAGAGGGAGGGATTCGCGACAATTTATATACAGTTCAACAAATATTAAAGCGGTAAGCATTTAGCACGGAAAGCATGGAACATGTATCAAAACCAAATAAAGCCAAATACAACAATTTAACTGAGCTCGAATTCTTGAACCCTGAACCAAAGTTCTGGGTTCTTTGTCCCCAGCAGAGTCGCCAGAGCTGTCACACCTCCTTTTTTTTTCCAAAATAGCTTTATCGGCATTTACTACACCTCGGGAAGTGATATAGTAAAGAAAGGAGTTTTTCCAATTTAAGGACAATCGAAACGGGATTTATTTTTTATTTAAGACTCAGAGTCGCCACTTGGGAGATTTATGGTGTCCCAAGTCACCTGTTTGAATCCCGAATCGAGGAAGGGTTTGACCCTGTTTAACAGTTGCGAACCAAAAATTCGGGTAAGGAATTCTGTTAACCCGAGATAAGGTGTTAGGCACTCCCGAGTTTTGTGGTTCTAGCATGGTCGCTCAACTGTTATATTTGGCTAGAATTTTAATCTTTATACATGTTACCCTACTCGTGCAATTTTAGAATTAATTACCACCTTTTGTCAATTATTTTATTTAAGAAAGTGAACGTCGTTTAAGAACATGTTTTCGGATCACGTCACATGAAATGCACCCGGATCCTCGACACATTTTTATTCGACATTTTCAGATTTGGATTTGGGTCGCATTAAATGCACACCCGTATTAGGAAGGTAGAATTATTTAAAATCGCGCCTAAAGCGGCTAACGTATTATATCTCTTGGGAAGGCCGTGAAATTCGCTAAACGGCCTATCCCGGATACTAAGTATTTTATTAAGCAATTAATGAGGGCCCCGCAATTGTATATTTGATTTGGCGAGGCTCGTCCCATCATTTTATTAAAAGGCCAAACTAAAGTAACTAAGTTTTCCATTTTTGTTTTGTCTCTAGAGGTCAATTAATTCACGAATATAAATTCAAATCTCGAATTCAAGTCTGAATTCAAACGAAAGGGTAAAACCTTTCAGCTTGAACCCGCTACCTAATTTAAGACCCAATTTTATATTTACGGATTAATTTTCCATGTTCCTAATTATTTATTTATTTTTTAAAGGTTGTTATATTTGGACTTTTAATCCTTATTCTGGTTTCAGCAATGCTTTTGGGCCTCAATCTTGGCCCAAAGCTTAGCAAGAGTAACTAATTATTCATCAAATAGTTTGGCTTTGTTATTCAAAAGTCCTTAAACCCATGACTCAAGCCCAACACTAAATTATCACTTTCTCTATACTTCTTGTTATATTTTTTAAAGTGAATACCACATTTCCCTGTCATTGTTACAATTCCTTTTCGTCACTGACTCAATCGAAACAAACTGGAACATATTACACAAAACCAAAACGAACACAATTTATTGTGCATTACAATAGTGATGATATTCGTCATTCTAAATTTAATTTAATTTCAGTTACAAGTTTAAAAATAAAACAGAAGGTTACAATTTGCATCTTTTAATAAACGAAACAAAAGCAGTTGAACTAAAATCATTAATCTAATTTTAATTTAACTAGTAACTCCTTATTCAGTTTCAGCTCCTTTTGCATTCAAGGCCATATTATATTACTAAAAATATTAGAATGACTCCTGATATTATCAACTTCACTGATTCCAGTGTTTGTCAAAAAATAAAAAAAATCAAGTCATATAAAAGTCTTGCTTATACAGTCCAGAATATACAATTACTAAAAAAAACTTAATACAGCAGTAATTAACTACTATTCAAAGAGCATAGCATATACAAACCAAAACAAATGTATATCAATACATTCATATAGCAATTTGTCCATTATTAAACTTCAGAAATGATACAAATAAGTCTGGTTCTTTCCAAAGCATTGAAGCTAGAAGTACCTGGAGATTGAAGCAGTAGAAAATCGATGAGATTCTAGATCAAATGAACAGAAACAGGAATCAGCAACAGAATCAATGTAGCAAATGTCAATCACAGCCTCAAACACCACAAGATTTTAACCCAGCAAATGATAGATCACAAAATCCAAATACTCGACGATCTCAATGCAACTTCAACAACATTTAATCACCAGAACCAAATAGCCTTCAAATTGATCTAAGAACTAATGAAACAGTGAGATTTTTTTTTTTGAACTTTTCTACTGTTTTTGATATTTTTGTTCTTGAGTTTTTGAATTTCAGAAGTTGGAATTTAGAATATCAGAATAACAGAAGTATTTGAGAGAAATTTCATATTGCCAAACTTATTAAATAAGGCATATTGGTGCCTATTTATAGATTTAAAAGTGGAGGGAAATTCAAACTTTGTTAATTACAAAGTAGTCCCTCTTTTATTTCAATTTTATCCTTATTTCTTATTAGTTATTCGATTACTAACACTTATTTATGAAGAATTACACCTGTTACCCATCTAGAACATTCTATCTTGGTATATTTCCTATCTTGCCCTCACTTCAATTCAGAATTCATTAAACTACCCTTTTTTTGTACCCAAACTACCCTACCTCCTTAGTATTATTACTAATATCCCATTTTGTATCTCCAAATTAACCCTGCAAATTACTTGAATTTACCAACTAACCCTACTGCCTTTTACCCTTTTGCCCCTGTATATTACTTGAATTCACCTAATACCCTACTGCCTTTTACCCTTTTGCCCCTGTATATTGCTGAATTAAAATTTCAATTATAACAGCCTACTTATTAAAACTAATTAACAAATCTAACACATAACCAAAATATGCCAATTGCTTATCAATTAAAAAAAATCACTTAGGTAATTAGATTAATTAACACTGATTTATAACTAACAATTATTAAAGTCCACAGCTATAACCAATCCACTAATTACTGTTAATATGAATTAACCTCCTAAAAAATTACTAGTTATTATTACTGATTAACAATACCAATATCAGAGTTTAACTAAAAGAAATTAATTCATATAATCAGAATCAAACAATTGACACAAAACCAAACAAATAAAACCATATTGAAAATTATCAGAACCTATTTGTTTAATCCTAAGACTAACATCTAAAAATTACACTGTTACTAATCAAGAATCAATAACCCTAGTTAACGAATCAAGAACTAAAAGAACAAGTAACAATTAGAACACATGCAAGAAAAGGAATAAATGCAGAAAAGGAAACTTAGCTTTTTTCAGACTTTCTACTTTTCTTTTTCTTCTTTCTTTCTCTTTTTTTTAGTTGAAAGCTTTTCCAGGACTTCAGGGGCCTTGGATATCAGTTTTCTTGGATTTTGGTCGCCGGCAGACCTTTGAATTTTGATTTGAGCTTTTTTTTCAGTGACTTCTAGGACTCAAGGATTTCAAAAATGGGCTAAGGGTGTCAAGGGGAAGCTTTGGTATGATTTTGGAGCGATTTGGGTGAAGTAGTGTTCGCCGGAATTAGGGTTCCGGTGAAACTTTTTGGAATATTCGAGATTCTTTAGAGGGATTCGAGGGAAGGGGGATACAGGGGTGCGATCAAGGTTGAGAGGCAGTTCAGGGGTGTATTTGGGTGGTGGTTGGTGGAGGCGGCGTCTCCCACCGGTAGGGTTCCGGCGGGGACTAGAGAGGATATGGGGCGGCTAGCGAGATGAGGAAGAAGAAGAAATAAAACTGATTTAGGGTTTGTAGTTATTTTGGTATATTAAAAGTCCCTGGTTAATTTAGAACCGTTGGATAAGATAGATCAACGGCTCAGATCCTTTGAGACTTAAAACGACATCGTTCGCCTTTAATGAAAATGCAGTCTCGTCCGTTGGATTAATCAAATGAATGGCCCAGATTGAAGTTACAATACGTTGTAGTTTCATTTATTAGGTGGACTGGGTTATATGACCGTTGGATCATTAATTTCAACGGTCCAGATTTAAAGGCCCTAAAACGGGGTCGTTTGGAATTAAGGCTGGGGATTGACCGGGTATTTTTTGGGCCTGGGCGTGTATTTTCATTTTGTTTTGGGCTGGTAATTAGTCCAATTCTTATATTAGCCCAAATCCTTTATTTTGTATTTTTGCATTGTATTTTCCTTTTGTATTTTTTTATTTTATTTTTTTCTTTTATATTTTGTATTTTATTTTCCTTTTCCGACTTTATTTATTTTCTGATTTTATTTGATTGTTAAGCTAATTAAATTCTAAAATTTATTTAATATCTATTTTATAGTAATTTTTAATTAAAACACTAAAAAGGCTATTTTTTGATTTTCCTTAAATTGTTTCAAAAAAATGAATTAACACTAAAATTGTAAATCTAAAAATTCTAATGCATATGCCTATTTTTTTTATTTTTTTTTAGTATGAATTATTAGGCAACTAATTAACACAAAAATGCCACAAATATCAACAAATAATGAAGAATCATTTTGTTAGGATTTTAGGAATAATTTGCTTTAGGCAAAAATCACGTGCTCACAAGAATCACTACACACGACCGGTAAACATGGTCTACAACAACAATATCGCCCACTGGGGTAGATATATGAATAGGTAAAGCAAGAAACTCACGAGGATTACCCAAATAGCGAGCAAAGTACGATGACACATAAGAATAGGTGGAACCCAGATTAAATAACACTGAGGCATCTCTATGGCAGACTGAAATAATACTTGAAATAACGACATCGAAGGAAATAGCATCGGAGGTAACATCATCAGATCTACCTGGAATAGCATAGAAACGGGCCTGACTGCTCCCTGATCGACCTCCCCCTCTAGGACGACCCCTGGCTGACTGATCCCAACCCCTAGCTTGTTGGGCGGGTGGTAGTGGAGCAATTGGAGCTAAAGCTGATAAATGGCCCCTCTGTTGGGATGAACTAGCAACACGACGGGGAAACTATCTCCATATGTGGCACACCTCGCAACACTCATAACAACTCCTAGGTGCTGGGAAGGGGACTGATGAGAACCCCCCGCATTGGAGTGACCAACAGATGCACTCGGCGTAGAAGAGCAATTAACAGATGGGGCACGGGATGAGCTATGAGTTGGGAGGGCACTAAGTGAAGAATGGCCCTGGTGTGAACTGTTGGATACATGACCATATGACGCCCCTCGATGACCTGAGCGATCAGACTGACCATGATAGAACTGTCGGCCTCTGCCGTACTGGAACTGGCCCCTCGAAGGACCACCACTGTAGCTACCCGATCCTCGAGGCCTCTTGGCCTCCCTGTCCTCTCGCTCCTGGCGACGGACAGACTCAATCTCCCCAGCAATATCCACAACCTCCTCGAAGGTAGTAGCAGTTACCCTCTCCCTGGTCATAAGAATACGGAGCTGATAAGTAAGACCATCGACAAACCTCTTCATCCTCTCTCAATCTGTCGGGACCAACCAGATGGCATGACGAGCCAACTTAGAGAATCTCAACTTATACTATGACATGGTCATGTCTCCCTGACGCAACCACTCAAACTGTCTATGCAGCTCCACCCTGTGAGACTACGGTACATACTTCTCCAAAAAGAGAACAGAGAACTGCTACTAGGAAAGAGGTGTTGCACCAACGGGCCTGCGTCTCTTAAGATCCTCCCACCTGGTGAATGCAGGTCCTGAAAACTAATTAGTAGTTAAAGTGACCCCTCTAATCTCCAAGATACCAGCTATACGAAGCATCCTCTGACACTTGTCTAGAAAGCCTTGGGCATTCTCGCCCTCTGCTCCGCTGAAGGTCGAAGGTTGAAGTTTCCCAAATCTCTCCAACCTACGCTTCTTATCCTCTTGTATGACAGGAACTACATAGTCCTGAGCAGTTGCGACCACCTGGGTTGGATGTGCCACCGGCGTTTAAAGCCCCTGCACGACCTGCTCAGGTGTGCAGGCGGCGGGAGTCTGACTGCCTCTCCCGGCCTGTGAAGTAGTTGAGGCTGAAACCACCTGAGCTAGGCTAGTGTAAACTGATAATATCTGTGCCAAGGCCTCCTGAAGATGCAGAATCATAATAGGCAAAGCTGGTGCCTGAGCTGGTGCTGCTGGAGGGTCTACAGCTGGAACCTGGTCCTGAACTGGGGTAGCTGGTGGATCAACAGGTGCTGCCCTTGCTGCTCTGCCTATGCCACGACCATGACCATGTCCACGACCTCTGGTGGCCTCAGCTAGTGGCATTGGTGGTTGTCAATCCCGTTCGGTAGCGCGTGTCCTCACCATCTGTGAGAGTATAGAACAACAAAAGTTTAGTAGTTCAATCAAAAAACTCGCATGATAAGAATTTCAAGAATGTGAAATTTTTCCTAAAGTTTCTGTAGCCTCTCGAGGATAAATATAGACGTATCCGTATCGATCCGTGAGACTCTATTAAACCTGCTCATGACTCGTGAGACCTATGTAACCTAGGCTCTGATACCAACTTGTCATGACCCTAACCCCGAACCCGATCGTGATGGCACCTCTCATGAAGACAAGGACAGCCAATTGAACCAAATCTCATTTGATACAGTTAAATAACTTAATGATAATCTAAACATGGTTTAATAACACAAAAAAACAAAAATACGATTAAACGTATGCGAAAACCAGCCCGACATAGCCCTAACCAGGGTGTCACAAGTCATGAGCAACTACAAATCCTAATACAAGTCTACTAAGTACAGTATCTAACACAACTATCTGAAGAACATAGAAAATAATAGGATAATGGAGGCAAGGGGGCTGCGAATGCTAACAGCTACCTCATAGTCTCCGAAACACCTCCTGGACTGAAGGAATCAACACCAGAGCGAAACCAACAATGCCTGAATCTACACACACGGTGTAGGGAGTAATGTGAGTACTCCGACCCAGTGAGTAACAAGTATAAATAATGACTGAAGATAAGAAATCACATAAAACCCAAAGCATTCTATAATGAAGCAGTAAAACATCATTTGAAAATAGTGAATCAGTCAAAAGCGAGTAAAAACTCCTTTCAACAGGTAAAACAGGTAAATAATGTAAAGTAGCATACAAAAATTTGCCCCTCGGGCTCAATATCCACAAATCTGCCCCTCGGGCCAAATCTCAGTATAGTGCCAGCCCTCAGGCTCAATCTCATGTCACAAATGTGTACCCACACTCTCTGGGGGTGTGCAGATTCCTGGAGGGGCCCCTTACGGCCCAAGCGCAATCACAAGACATCTCGTGGCATCAATCTAGGCCCTCGACCTCATATCAATCAATCTACCTCGTGGCATATATGTAACTCAGTCCCTCGGCCTCAAATCAGTATCAGTGTTCCTCACAATATAGGCCCTCGGCTTTACTCAGTCCAAAAATCATCACAAGCCCCTCGAGCAATAGTAAGACAGTGTTTTTAGCCCAAACATTATTTAAAATGTCATTTATGTCTTAAAATCTGAGAAAGAATGGTTGAATAGTAAACCAGTAGAAATTATCAGGACTGAGTTTAAGTAATAAGTCAAAACAGTGAGGAAATAGTAATAAAAATTCCCAAAGTGTTCAAATAGTTGACACGAAGCCCAAATATGGCATTCAACCCAAGTCATGATGATAACAAACAAGTCTCAGTCAAATGCGCGGTAAAATCATCAATCAGGGTGGACCAAGTCACAATTCCAAATAGTAAATTACCCCACGCTCGTCGTCAAGCATGCGTCCCACCTCAATATAGCACTACGATGTGCAAATTCGGGGTTTCAAACCCTCGGAGCATCATTTACAATCATTACTCACCTCGAACCGGCTAAATCTCTAGCTCGCGACACCTTTACCCCTCGAATCGGCCTCCACGTGTGTCGAATCTATCCAAAATCAGAACGAATACATCACAATATGCTAAGGGAACAAAGTTCAAGCGAAAACAATCAAAAAATACAAAAAATCCCGAAATTAGCAAAACCCGAGCCCCAGGCCCACTTCTCGAAACTCAAAATTTTTATATCAACAGGTTCCTTATCTCCCTACAAGTTCATACATACTAAAAGTTCTCAAATCCAACCCCAATTGGTCCTCCAAATCCCAAAATCAAAATTCCAAAATTTCAAGCCCTAGTTCTTCCTTTTTTAGATTAAGTTCTATGACTTTCTAGGTAGATTTCACAATACAAATGAGTTTCAAGTTCAAAAACTTACATCCAATCGATTCTCTTTGAATCCCTCTTTAATCCCCACCAAGAAGCTCTCGAAATGATCAACTATGGGTGAAAATAGACCCAAAATCGCGGATGAAATGACTTAAATCATTCTGAGTATGTTTTTACTTCATCGCGATCGAGAAAAACAAATCTTTAACTCCTCAAAATAACACTATGCGATCGTGTAACACCCATCGTGATCGTGATGGGTCCTTATCCTTACCTTTCATGAACGCGTGCCTTTCCCTGCGAACGCGAAGAACAATCATGACCTCAGACCAGTTGACCAAAAGTCTCTACGCGATCGCGACCACACACATGCGAACGCGATACACAAACCCCTCACTCTACGCGATTGCGGGACCCACTTTATGAATGCAAAGAACACTCAGGAAGTCCTCCTCAACTCCTACTATGTGATCGCGAGTCTCTGTACGCGATCGCGAAGGGCAAAAATCCTGCACAGCTAAACCTGTAATTTTCTGAAATTTTCCAACTTCAAATCATCCGAATGACTACTCGAAAATCACCCGAGGCCCCCGGGACCTCTACCAAAGGCACCAACACATACTAGAACCTTATTCAAACTTGTTCCAATCATCAAAACACCTCAAACAATATCAAATTACTAAAACACATCGGATTCAAGGCTAAGTTTCTAAAATCTTCCGAAATACGCTTTCGATCAAAAATCCAACCGAACCACGTCCGAATGACCTAAAATTTTACACACACATCCAAAATGACACAACAAAGCTACTAAAACTCTCAGAATTCCTTTTTGACCCCCGAATCAAAATCTCACCTACTAACCAGAAATTGCCAAAATATCAACTTCGCCAATTAAAGCCTTATTCTACTCTTGACCTCCAAAACCCATTATGATCACACTCCTAAGTCACAAATAACCTCTTGAAACTAACCGAACTATTATAACTCACATCCGAGCCCTCTAACACATAAGTCAATATCCAATTGACTTTTTCAACTTAAACCTTCATAAAAGAGACTAAGTGTCTCAAAACTCACCAAAACTAATCCAGATTTGATCCGACCAACCTGATACCTCAAAACATAGATGAAAAAAGCAAATAGGAGCAGAAATGGGTAAAACAGACCGGTAACTCATGAGACGACCGGTCGGATCGTCACACAAAGGGAGGATTTGGGTCGTGACACAAACGCTAGCTAGGACTCATTCTATAAGTCCCTTTCTTGATAAAGCCATTAAAGCACGTGTTTCTATGCCGAGACTCTCATTTTTGGGTGAAATTTAGAATTAGGTTGATATACAACTGGTAATTTAAAACTAGTCATAGTTGTAAAATTACGATGTAGGAGTTTCATGATTCAGCCTATTATATTAAATTGCTTTCGTATTTCAACTAAGGGTATTTTGTCCATAAATTATCTTTGCATCAAATAGTGGCTATTTTTTAATTACTTCGGATACCAGTTATTTGTCAGTTCGAAACTGGCCTGCCCATACTATTTTTACCTTATTTTTCACGGGTTAGTATGGGCAACTTCTACAGGGTTTATATAGAGAGAGACACCGGGTGACAACTTAATAGGAGGGGATTTTTACTTTCCCATGCTCACGTTTAAGTTTAATTACATAGGCATATATAATTTACTAATTATATACACTTTTGTAATTAAATGAGTATTTCTTTATATTAGGAATTAAGTAAGGAATCAATTATTTTCCATCTTTATTCTCTCTCCCTCCTGCGCTCTCTCTCTCTCTATCTCTCTCCCTCTCCCTCTCCCTCTCTCTCTCTCCGTCGCTTTTCTTTCTCTCTCTCTCTCTCTCTCTCTCTCACTCTCTCTCTCTCTCTCTCTCTCTCTCTCTCTCTCTCTCTCTCTC
>MU762539.1:96603-132565 GCA_026770625.1 Nicotiana glauca
TTCTTTCCTCAATTTTATTTCCTCTGATGTCTTTATTTTTTATCCTTTCATGTTATATATATTTTTAATGGAATTCATTAATTGATTTAAATTATTTTACTATAGAGTTTTAACTTAGCAATTTCCTTTCATGTTGCACAATTGGTGTTCAAATTGAAATTATCAATCAATAAATTTTGAATGTGTTTGACTCTCCACCATTCACATGCGTTAAAAAGCTTTGAAGCTTTGAATTCAAATTTGTGTTTTCAAAAATCATTATTTGTTTGGATTGAGTGTTATTGAAAACAATTGAGAATATTTTTTGGAGTTTATATCTCAATTTTGAGGGTGTTTGGTGAAGATTAGACTTTATTTTGGCTGAATTAGATATTGAAAATCGAAGAAGAAGAAGAAGACGTGACGTACAATATACTTATGAAATTATAGTAAAGTTGTAGTATAATTGTTGTAAATTCTATTATTTTGTAGTTATATATTTTCTTATTTGATGTTGTATGAAAGTTAAACAATAGTTGTATAGTGTATGAATCCTTGTATAAATTTTATATTTAAGTTATCAATTCAATCTTTTTACATAAATTTATTGATATGTATCAAAATTCTATTAAGAGAGTAAGTCTTGATTGAAATTTTAGACAGGAAGAAGCACACACCAAAGACAAAATATATATACAAATTAGATACAAAATATATACAAAGACATATTGTATAAAATTTGTATTTGAATTATATGATATTGTAGTTGTCTGTAACTGGATAGAAATAATGTATGAAATTTGTTGATAAATTGTAAATAAGTTGTATAATATATAATTAGTTGTATGAAATTTATTTTTTATCCTTTCATGTTGTATAAATATTAATACTTCCAATTATCCATTTGTAACTACCTGGCCGGTCATTTTGAGAAATTAAGCTCTGTTCGATGACGTAAGGTTTGGAACAACTTCATAATATGAGTATCAACTTGTGTGCATTGTCGAATTCAGTTAACGAATGATTCGGATTCAAATTGGAAGAAGGAATCTAGTTTTGGAAGTTTAAGGGGTGAGAATTTGACTAGAATTTGACATTTGAGTAAATGGCCCCGAAATGGATTTTGGGTGATCTCAACAGCTTTGTATGGTTATTTTGGACTTCGTTATGCATCCAGATTCATATTTGGAGGTTCGTAAGGTAATTAAGGCGTTTTGGTGAAAGTTGGAAAAATAGAAGTTTGGAAAATGGAAAAGTTTGACCCATAGTTGACTTTTGTGATATCGGG
Organism: Nicotiana glauca; assembly: GCA_026770625.1. Lineage (NCBI taxonomy): Eukaryota > Viridiplantae > Streptophyta > Magnoliopsida > Solanales > Solanaceae > Nicotiana > Nicotiana glauca. The sequence continues at coordinate 97,871 of MU762539.1, forward strand.
GTTGGAATGTGATTTCGAGAGTTGGAGCAGTCCTCTATGTCATTTTGGACTTGTCTGTAAAATTTGGCGTCATTCCGGGTTGATTTGATAGGTTTCGATGCGAGTTTTAGGAATTGCAAGATTTTAAAGTTCCTAAGTTCGATTCATGGTGTGATTCATTGTTTCGGCGCTGTTTGATAAGATTTGAGACCTCGAGCAAGTCCGTGTTAGGTTATATGACTTGTTGTGTGCTTAGATGGGGTCTTGGGGACTTTGGTTGTTTCGGGTGTGTTTCAGATCATTTTGGGCTACTTTGGATGCTGATTTTCTGATATCTGGTGCTGTTATTTGCGTTTGCGAGGAGCCTCTCGCATTTGCGAAGAAGAATTTGGATTCTGGAAGCTTGAGGCTCTTGTGTTCGCGAAGGAGGAAATCTCGGTTGCACAGGACTGACTTCGGAGACTCATATCTCATAATCTTTAAGGAATTTGGAGATGATCCAAAATGAAAGTTATAAAGCTTTGTGTCTAGTTTTTACAAATGTAAATTGATTGGAATTTATATTTGTGTACAAAAGCATATAGTAGTTAAACTACAGGCTATCCGGGGAGAGCTCCAAAATCTTTGCTGCACAAGGTTGACTTTAGAAGCTTATATTTTGAAATATATAAAGACTTAAGAAATGAGAAACCTTTGAAACTATAGCCCTTGATGTGTAGTTTTTAGAACATAAAGCCATTTGTCATTTGAAGATGTGTGCGAAATGTTATGGATATTGTACTAAAGGTTGTCTGTAATGAGTTTGGAAATCACTGACCAGGAATTTGTTCATCGCGAACACCAGAGAAGGGTCACGAACGCGAAGAACAAACCCCTGGGCAGCAGAACAAAGTGAAAATTCGTCCCATTCTTCCATTTTTTGACCAAGGAAGCTCAAGTGGGGTAATTTTTCGAGGGGTTTTCAGAGAAAACAAAAGGGTAATTGTTCTTAACTCAATTTTTGGTTAGATTACTTGAATCTATTACTAGTTTTAGCATTTAATATGTGGTTTAAGTTGGAAAAGTTTGAAAACCCTCTTGGATAGATTTGAGGATTTGGGGGTCAAATTATTATTAGAATTCTGTAATTTTGGTATGGTTAGACTCGTGAATTGATGGGCTTTCATATTCTATAATTTTTGTCGGATTTCGAGACGTGGGCCCCATGGGTGAATTTTGAGTTAATTTCGGCTTTTTATTGAAAAATGTATTATTTTCTTATGAAATTGATTCTATAAATTTTGTTGACCACATCGAACTATTTTTGCCTAGATTTCGAGCCATTGAGAATTTGTAAATTGAGGAAAAAGGCCTACTAGTGGATTAAATTGGAGCAACTCGAGGTAGGTATCTTGCTTAACCTTGTGTGGAGGACTTCCCTTTAGGACTTCAGTCTTCTATGTTGATTGTAGTTCGTATACGCGAGGTGACGAGTGCGTGCTCGGACTTATTTGAGGTTAATTGCCCTTTTAGGGTTCTTAGGTCTTTATATTCACTGTGTATGAATGTGTTCTTGGTATGACTGAGTTTCCTATTTACTAGTTTCACCTCTATATGCTTCATTGCAATTATTTGTTTCATGATTCACTCGTATTGCCTAACTGACTCCTATTTGATTTAATAGAAGAATTCCGCCTCTTCTATTGTTATGCTATCTTTTCGTAGATGCTTGTGTTATTTGAAAATTTTAATTATCCTTCCTGAAATTGTTTAGTCTTAATTGAAGCAAAGATCATCTTTCCTTAATTGAATTGTCGAATATCCTCTAAATTGCCCAACCTTAAAAGGAGTTTAGATAACCTATATATTTGTTGACTTGCCTTTATTTGGGACTACTTGACTCGTGTTGATTTCCTTGTTAATGACTTGTATATTGTGGGATCATTTCTACATGTGAGTTTTCCCATTGTTGAACTGTTCCCTTTATGCCATCATTCTTTTATGTGGTTATTCCTTGTGAGCTGGTTCTACCATTTCCTTGTGATTTACAGTCCTTGAGTTGATTTACTTGTCTTACCTTGTATTATTGTCATTGTTGTTGTTACACTTATTATGGTGATATATGAGTTTTCTGTTGTCCTGTAACTGTTGTTTTTTGTTGGTTGCGCTGCATGTTTACTTTGGGAATACAGAACGGTATTCCAAGAGATCCCCCAGCATGTTTACTTTGGGACTACAGAACAGTATTCCGGGAGATCTTCTTGCACATTTATAATTGGGACTACGGGACGATATCCCGGGAGATCCCCTGTAGTGGATATTTACTTTGGGACTACAGATTGATAGTCCAGGAGATTCCCAACATATTTACAATTTGGACTACGGGACGATATCCCGGGAGATCCTTTCCACATTAACATTTGGGACTACAGGAAAATATATTAAGAGATCCCCTGTTAAAATCACTGTGTTCTGAACTGTTATTTTCATTGATCCTATCCGTGTGTAAGCATTATATGTGTTGTCCATACTATTCCTTATACCCACTAGCTGGTATGAACTATGTTAAGACATTTGCACAAGCATATACGTGGCTAATCACCCTAAGCGTATAGGAGGCTTCTTGGTATTGTCGAGTATAGATGCACACCCTTGTTTATTTGTCTTCCATGTGAGAATGACTCTATTTGGTACATTAGTTGTCAGTATGATTATGTGGTGTGATGAGGGAACATGATGCCAAGTGTTAGGGTTCAGGTATTTAGATCTGTATTGTATGATTTTAAGATGAGGTGTCACAAGGTGACTTTTATTCAAAGGTTATTTATTTGAGAAGATTATACTCGAAAACTATTTAGTATGAAAGAACTAATTTGAAAAGAAAATTTACTTGAATGGAGTATATTTTGAAACATTTTTATCACTTGAAGGATTTGACTAATCAATTGAAGTTTGATAGCTAAAACCAAATGTGAAAAATTGTCATTATTGTTGAGTTATGACTTGTCTTTGCTGTATTTGTGATTTTGAATTTGGGTTGTATTTTCGTTCAAGTTTCTGTGTTCTTATCATGGTGTTCCGTTGTTACTTGTTGTTTTCCTTCCTTATTACAATTATTGTGTTGTTAGCGATATCGCGTAGTCTTTATATAAATAATATGTTATGTTCTTTCTGTACTTGTACTTGTTTTGCTTATTAGACCAGTGGGTTATTTAACTGTTCCTCGTCACTACTCCACTGAGGTTAGTCTTGATACTTACTAGTCACCATTGTGGTGTGCTCATACTACACTTCTGCATATTTTTTGTGCAGATCCAGTTATTCATAGTTAGTAGCTGAGTGGATTCTTGCCGATGAGACTCAAGGAAATACTACTACTGTTTGTGCAGGCTTCGAAGTCACTTTCCTATTTTATATCCATATTGTTGTAATTATTTTAGTACGATTTTGTTTATAATTTGTAGCAAAACTTTGTAGAGCTTATGACTTGTACTACTGAATTTTGGGAATTATAAATTTTATAGAGATTTCTGCGTCAGGACTGTTAAATTTCATTTATTACTGTGGTATTTCACTATGCGCTAGTCTTAGCTAGTCCCTAATACTCGGTGCCATCATGATATTCGAACGAGGAAAAGTTGGGTCGTGACAAGTTAGTATCAGAGGTCTAGCTTCGTAGGTGCTACGAGTAATAAGTGAGTTTAGTAGAGTCTTGGGGATCGGTACAGTGACGTTTTTACTTATATTCGAGAGGCTACGGAACTATTAGGACAATCTCACTTCTTTTATTCCTATTGTGTGAGCTTATTGATGTCGGAGCTTGAAGTTTTATCCTTCCATTCTCTCACCGACGGTGAGGACACAAGCTGCAGTTATCGATGATGCTGCTCTCGGAGTAGGTGTCGCTAGAGGCAGAGGCAGAGGCAGACGGGGAGTACTTGCCGCAGCTAGAACACACTCCGGAGCAGCGAGTTCATGTTGGTCAGATTCCAGGTGTCATGGCGACACAACTTGTGGTTCAAGTTTAGCCCTTGGTTGGGGCAGCAACATCCAAGGAAGAGCAGCTTAAGTTTGCAAGGTTCAAGAAAATATGACCCTCCTATATTCAATGTTTGGCTTCAGAGAGCGCATAGGGTTTATAGAGGAGTGACATCGCATTCTCCGCCCTAGGTATTGTAGAGATGAGTGGGGTTGCTTTTACTATGTTCCAGCTTAAGGGGGCAGCTTATAAGTGGTGGCGGGCATATGAGTTGAGTAACCGACTGATATAGCTTCACGTAAATGGGTTAAGTTTTTAGAGATGTTTTGGGAGGGTTTGTACCTTAGTCATTAAGGGATGCATGTCACGTGGAGTTTGAGCAGCTGCGCTAGGGCACTATGTTAGTATTAGAGTATGCCGTCAGATTCAGTGATTTGGCCAGACATTCTCCTGCCTTAGTCCCTTCAGTTAGAGAGTGAGTCCAGATTCATTGAGTTGCTCAAGCATGATATTCATCTCAACACGACCACGTCAGCAGATGGGTTTCTTTGAGTGTGGAGATACTAGCCATACGGTGATAGATTGCTAGATTTTGGGAAGATGTGTCACAACGAGGTATTCAGGTGAGTAGAGGACACCCAAGAGGGAGAGGCCCGACCCGTTGATGTGTTTCACATAGTAGGCTTGAGGCCGTTGTGCAAAATGATGTCATTCAAGTATGCCTCCGGTTTGTTATAGAGAAGCACCATATGTAGTTCATTACAGTTCTAATTATCGGTGCAAGTTCCCCTATTTTTTGCTCCGCTTATGGGTGCGTATCATGATTAGCATTCTATTTACGTGATTACTCTATTGGGAGGTTCTATGAGTGATAGCCGTGTCTATCATCTATTTCTAGTCATTTTCTAGAGTTATGAGACTAATAGTAAATTCATGTTGTCCATTTCGGTAGGTTTGACGTGATTTCTGAGTATTTGTGGCTGCGAGCTATGATTTTTATGTTCCAACGGTGTGGGAGCCAGTACGTGTTGTAATTTTATTGACGCAACTGATCTGATGAAAGATTTCAGCTAGTTTGATGTACACCCTACTTGTGATTCAGAGTGGAGGGTGGGACCCTCGAGATTTCATGTGATTTGATGTGTTAAAATCGGGCCGTGTACTGCAGTGGAAGTTGTATCAGTATGAGATCCTTGTGATTTGTTCATATGCTTTGATTGTTTTCTTGTTATATTTTTTTGTAGGTTAGTACTCATAGAAAATTGTGCTTATCGGGCTTGTTTGATAGTTCTTTTATATGTTTCTCTTTACATATTCAGTCATTTTTGTTTTGTGTTTCTTAAATTTTAGCTTGCGAGGTGTGTGTCTAGTGGTGTTGTTTGTCGCTTGTTGATTTGGGGGTTTGGTTGTGAGGTCTTTGTGTTCTTGCATCATCATAAGTATTGTGGAGGTTTGAAATGATTTCCTATTGAATACGAGGCCTATACCTGGTGCTCGATTTGATTCGGGCAGATGTTGTGATCATAAATGTTATTGCGGGCCTATGTGTGATGCGTCATGTTGTGTGGTTGTACTCTATGGTGTTGGCACGCGTTGATGCAGCTGGTCAAGAATTGTACCAAAAATGGATTTAGAATTAGGTCTCTAGGAAATGAATGGAAGGTGAGAATTTTGGCTCTAAGGCTTACTGGTATTGGTAGAAAGGTTAAATTTAGTTGAGATAGTGTCGTCAGGTTTATGTGGATTGGGGTGACGTGGGATCACCCGCGGGTGTATGTTGGAAGTGTGCATTCAACAACTTGAGGGCTTCGAGGTGAATCTTGGCACGTTCGAGGATGAATGTTGGTGTTAAGAGGGGGAGAATGTAACGACCCGGCCGGTCATTTTGAGAAATTAAGCTCTGTTTGGCGGCTTAAGGTCTGGAATAACTTCATAATACGAGTATCGACTTGCGTTCATGGTTGAATTCAGTTAACAAATGATTTAGAGTCAAATTGAAATAAGGAATCTAGTTTTAGAAGTTTAAGCGGTGGAATTTGATTGAAATTTGACTTTTGAGTAAACAGCCCTGAAATGGGCTTTGGGTGATCTCAACAGCTTCGTATAGTGATTTTGGACTAAGGTGTGCATCCGGATTCATATTTGGAGGTCCGTAGGTTAATTGAGGCGTTTCGGCAAAAGTTGGAAAATTTAAAGTTTGGAAAATGAAGAAGTTTGACCCATAGTTGACTTTTGTGATATCAGGGTCAGAATGCAATTTCGAGAGTTGGAGTAGCTCTGTTATGTCATTTTGGATTAGTTTGAAAAATTTGGTGTCATTCCAGGTTGATTTGATAGGTTTCGGCGCGAGTTTTTGGAGTTGGAAGATTTGAAAGTTCCTAAGTTCGATTCATGGTGTGTGTGCCGGGTGAATCCGGGAGCCCAAATTCTCCATCGAAAGATCATCTCTTGGTCACGCTCCTCAGAGTTCAGAGCCAAGTCCAGAGTACGTCTCCGAGGTTTGCCTAAGAATTGATTCTGCTCTAATCATTGCGGCAGAATACGATAAGCTAGGGGAAGGCCCCCGAGACACGCAAGTCGAACTGGCAAGGGCGGAGTACCTAAGGTCTATTCTGAAATATTGAATCTAGCAAGTTTATCCCTATACTATCGCTATTTTCCACTGCACACGGCAAAATCAGAAGACTTGATTTTTTTTGCTATCAATACATTTCGGAATCCTACCACGATACCTCAGAGTGGAAAGCCCCGATCGAGTTCTCGGCCTCAGGGCTCGTAGATATCCAAATCGAAGGAAGCGAGGTCCGAGGTCCGAGGTAATAATAAACGAGGAAGTCCCCTAAGCAAATGGCTACACCTGACAGTTCAGGCCTATCTAAGAGCCTACTGTGAGGACTTGCGTCTAGTCGTTCCATCTTTGTACTCTTGCAATTAATATACATGTACTTTACTGAGTCCCCCCGCCTATATAAGGGGGACTCACCCTACCTTGTAAACAACTGATGTTGCTGCACATCTCCACAATGAAATAATATTTCTCTCTTTTTCTTCTAAGTTATCAGTCTTCATCGACCCCGAGGTCGCCTCAGCACTTTATTGTTTCTTTGTTTGTTCATTATTATTTACCTTAAGATTGATACTATAAAGCCTTGCTTATCTATATCTTTACTTGTTATCCCATTCCTGACTACCCTTGACAAGCCCGAGATAGGCTCGAGGCCCCATCTCCGAGGTATCTACTGTCTAGCTTTGCGCCCGGGAAATGTCCCCTTACTGGTTCAATTATTTCTTTGACTGACTCGATCTTTATCGTCTTACTTCACATTTTATCACTAATAACACTTAAAAACTAGCTCCAGAATAGATCACGTATTTTTAGAATCCCAGTTACAAATTTAATTGTTGTTACCATTTTAACAGTAAACAGTTTGCCGCCCACCGTGGGGCTAAAAAAATAGTAATTATTTTCTTGCTAGTTTCGTCACTTTAACGCATGATATCTTTCACACTTCTTCTTGCCAAAGATCTCCGCTTTCAGGACTGGACATTCTGCTCGAACGGCAAAATGGGAAAAGGAGATCTCAAGAGCGACAGGGGAACGGACCCGATCAACCCAGAGTCCGGCGCACCCCCGGGCTTAGTCCGAGTGCAAAAGCGAACTCCTTAACATGGTATCCACATGATTATAAGAGGGTCTAACGATCCCTAACGCCCCATGTCCAAGCAACCAAAAACATCCGCTACAGAAGAATCGACCCGGAAGCTCTTACCCGAAGAAACCCTCGTATTTACCGAGGAAGACCTCAAGGCCATGGGAGAACCACATAATGACGCGCTGGTAATCTCGTTTCTATTAAACAACACAAGGATAAAGCGCGTGCTCATGGACCCGGGCAGCTCGGCCAACATAATCAGGTCACGAGTAATAGAGCATCTGGGATTAGTCAGTCAGATTAACACCGTTCCTCGAATCATCCACGGTTTCAAAATGACCGGGGTAGAAAAGAAAGGAGAAATAACCCTCCCAATCAACACATCTGGCACAACCCAGAGCACCAAATTTCAGGTCATTGACGGCGACATGAGGTGCAACGCTTTGCTTGGCAGGCCTTGGATACACGATATGAGGGCAGTACCCTCGACCTTACACCAGGTGGTGAGATTCCCTACAAGAAATGGCATTACAACAATACATGGAGAAAAACGACCAGCAAGAGAAGTGTTCACGGTCTACCATGAGGCGTTGACCCCCATGCACTCGGCCTCAAATGAGGAAAAAAGCATACAAATCATCAGAGACGACGAGGATGATTTATTTGCTCCCCGAACCTTCGTCGCCCCCGAAGAATCGGATGTGACCAAATCGACGGTCAAAGAACTGGAGCAGACCATTCTAATCAATAACCTCCCAGACCGTAAGGTATACCTGGGTACAGGGTTGACCCCCAAACTCAGGACAGGATTTATTCGATTCCTTAGTAACAATATCGACTGCTTTGCCTGGTCCTACCTACATATGACAGGTATCCTACCAGAAATACCCTCCTACTGGCTGAGCGTCGACCCCAAATTCAAACCCGTGAAGCGGAAAAGGAGGCCGCATTCTGAGGTAAAACACACCTTCATCAAAAAGGAGGTAACGAAACACTTAAAAATTGGGTCCATCAGGGAGGTAAAGTATCTCGAGTGGCTAGCTAACGTAGTAATAATGCCAAAGAAAGGGAATAAGCTAAGAATGTGTGTAGATTATAAGGATTTAAACAAAGCATTCCCACGAAACCCTCACCTTCCTTGATGCTTATTCGGGGTACAATCAGATTCAGATGAACCCCCAGGACAGGGAAAAGACTTCTTCATCACAAAGTATGGAATATATTGCTATAATGTGATTCCCTTCGGACTAAAAAATGCAGGAGCAACATACCAACGCCCCGTTAATAAGACGTTGGAACACCAAATAGGAAAATCAATGGAAGTATACATTGACGATACTTTAGTTAAATCCCTACGCACAGAGGATCACCTGACCCGCTTACAGGAAACTTTCGACATCCTCAGAAGCTATAACATGAAGCTCAACCCCGAAAGGTGCACCTTCTGAGTAGGCTCGAGCAAATTTCTGGGCTTCATGGTCTCAAACAGGGGATTCGAGATCAACCCCGACAAAATAAAGGTCATCAAAGAAATCACAGTGGTAAATAATGTAAAATCCGTCCAGCGACTGACTGGGCGGATCACGACCCTGGGTAGATTCATATCAAGGTCGTTAGACCAAAGCCATCACTTCTTTGCCCTACTCAAAAGAAAGAGCAACTTCGAATGGACTCCAGAATCCCAAGGCGCCCTGGAATAGCTGAAACGGTACATGTGAAGCCCGCCGTTGCTGCACACACCCTAGGAGGATGAAATGCTGTATCTGTACCTGACCGTATCTAAAATATCGTTGAGAGGTATATTAGTCCGGGAAGAGCAAGTTACGCAATTTCCTGTGTATTATGTAAATCGAACCTTGGGGGACATTGAAACCCGATATCCCCGTCTAGAAAAATTGGCAGTCGCACTAATAAGCACATCGCGCAAGGTAAAGCCTTACTCTGAGTGCCACCGCATCTGCGTCTTATCGAACTATCCCCTTCGGAGCATATTGCACAAACCTGAGTTGTCGGGGCGGCTGGCCAAATGGGCCATCGAGCTTGGAGGGTATGATATCGAGTATCTACCTCGAACGGCCATTAAATTCCAGATCCTAGCAGATTTCGTGGCCGATTTTTTGCCATCCCTCATCCCCGAGTTGGAGAAGGAACTTTTACTAAAGTCAGGCACATCTTCCGGGGTATGGACCCAGTTTACGGACAGTGCCACAAACATCAGAGGATCCGGACTCGTTATAGTTTTGAAGCCGCCCATAAGCGGCGTAATCTGAGAATCCATAAAAACTGCAAAGCTTACTAATAAATAAGTCGAGTATGAGGCTGTGATTGCAGGTCTAGAGTTGGCCAAGGGACTGGGGGCTGAGTCCATCGAGGTAAAATACGATTCGCTCCACGTATTAAGTAAAAGGAAGCTACGAAGCTTGGGAAGATAGAATACAGAGGTATCTGGATAAAATCAAGGTCACCTTGCGCCGTTTCAAGGAATGGACCTTAGTCTATGTACCTCGAGAGCAGAACGGCACGACTGATGCCCTGGCAAACCTAGGATCATCCGCCAAGGAGGAAGACCTACTCCCCGGGGTTGTGGTCTAGCTAGTCAAGTCCTTGGTTGAGGAAGGTCACGCGGAAGTCAACTCTACCAGCTTGACATGGGATTGGAGAAATAAATACATCGCCTATCTGAAGGACGTGAAGCTGCCCGCCAACCCAAAAGAATCAAGAGCCTTACGAACCAGAGCGGCTCAATTCTCGCTCGAGAAAAATAGGGCCCTATACAAGAGAACGTTTGACGCCCCCCTAGCAGTGTGCCTTGGACCGGGGGATATAGATTATGTGCTCCGAGAGATCCATGAGGGCACCTGTGGGAACCACGCCGGGGCAGACTCCCCTGTCAGAATGGTAATCCGAGCAGGTTACTATCTGGATAGCATGGAAAGGGATCCTAAGGAGTTCGTCCAGAGATACGACAAGTGTCAAAGATTCGCCCCCATGATCCACTAACCCAGCGAACAACTACATTCCGTCCTATCACCATGGCCATTCATAAAATGGGGAATGGATATCGTTGGCCCTTTGCCAACGGCACCAAGTAAAGCTAGGTTCATTCTGTTTATGACTGATTACTTATCAAAATAGGTTGAAGTGCAAGCCTTCGAAAAAATAAGAGAGAAGTAAGTCATCAACTTCATATAGGAACACGTCATATGCCGGTTCGGGATCCCCTCCGAAATAACATGCGACACCGGGAGATAATTCATTGGGAGCAAAGTAACTCACTTCTTGGAGGACAACAAAATCAAAAGGATCCTCTCAACGCCATATCATTCGTGCGCAAACGTCCAGGCCAAATACACAAATAAAACAATCATTCTAAACCTGAAGAAAAAATTAGAGAGCTCCATGGGAAAGTGGCGAGAGACTCTACCTGAGGTATTATGGGCATATTGGACAACTTCAAAATTAAGCATGGGCAAAACACCCTTCTCTCTAGTATACGGCGCGGAAGCATCAATACCAGTAGAGGTCAGGGAGCTAAGTGCTAGATTCCGACACGCCAATGAGGAGATAAACCATGAGGTCATGACAACAGCCCTCGAACTACTCGACGAGACGCGGGAGGCCTTGCTAGTTTGGATGGCTGCCCAAAAGCAGAAAATCGAAAGATATTACAACTAGAGAACGAACCTCAGGTACTTCAGCATCGGGGACTTGGTCTTGAGGAAGGTTACTATCTCAATACCTGAAATCCCAATGAAGGAAAACTAGGCTAGAATTAGGAAGGTGTGTATCGCGTCCTTGAAATAATTGGCAAAGGCTCATATAAGCTTCGCACCATGGAAAGCAAGCAGCGCCCGAGAAACTGGAATGTGTTGATTATCAAGCGATATTACTGTTAGGGCCTCCGATCATGAAATAATCGCAGGAGCCCCCGATCGAACATCGCCCTCTCTTCCACGCAAACAGACTCTCACCCCGAAATGAGTTTCCTGCTGAAAGGGCTTTCTAACAAAGATGACACGCTAGTCCAAGCAATTTTAAGGAGACAAGCCCATGAGGGTCGAGCTCATGATAACCAGACTATATGTAGTGGCAGCCTATATTAAGCCGAGCAATAAAGATTATATTTTTGGCATTTTCATCATAGCCTATATCTACGCCGAGCAATAAAGAATATATTTTCGGCATTTTCATCACTGCCTATATCTACGACGAGTAATAAAGAATATATTTTCGACATTTGCATCATGGCCTATATCTGCTCCGAAGCAATAAAAGGTATCTTCTCGTCATTTCATGTTTCAAGAAAGTTTGTCTCAACATATTCGCAGCAAATGCCTCTCCATCAAACGAATCCGAAATACTCGAAGACTTAAACGGTTCAGCACCCCTACCCCAGGGTTAGGACTCTAGATTCACGTAGCCCTCGCGATATGGCTCCAAGTCTACAAAAGGCGGTATTCAAGCCTAAACTAATCCGATATAATTGAAGACTCAATATAAGCAATTTGACAACTTGCACGACCCCAGGGTCAGGACTCCGGGCTCATCAAGCCCCCAGAAACAACTCTGAGCTCATGAGAAGCTGTCTTCAAGCAAACTCAATGACTCGGAGACTGCCGCCAATCTCCAGATACTAGAAAATCCAAAATTGTAAGACCCTAGCGGGCAGCCTCGGCAACAGCAGACCTATTCTCCGTAAACTGCAAGACGTCAACGGGCATGGAAAACTGTAAGACCTCAACAGGCATGAAATATCCTGCAGCTTAGGCTATACGTCGTATTTGTAAGAATCCATAAAGGGCATACACTTGGCTTAGACGCCTAAAATTGCTTCTCAGGATTAAAAATGGCCCCGGCCAAACGCACACGACTCCGGTCAAAACGTCTGCTACTACCCAAAAAATGCGACTCGGGGATGCCTAATTGTCGCTAAAAAATCCTCCGAATCTACTTCAGAAAGAACCAGTTCAACATACGCTTCCCTCAACAGGCAAAAAATGAGTCCCGATCACGTCGGCTCCTAAAATCGCAAAAGTGTCGATCTACACAACCTATGAGCTATGAACCTTCCGAGGGGCTCAAAACATCGCCGACTACGACTTGCAATCAAGGTTCTTTCAGAACCGACGACGGGTTAGGAAAAATACTCACTAAGAACTTAATGAGAGGAATCAAAGCATACAAAAAGCCTCTGAGCCTCACATCAAAAGGTCTCTACGACCAAACAGCATGAGTGCCATTATCGCCGGCCAAGCCTCTAGGCCTCACATCAAAAGGTCTCTACGACCATACAGCATAAGAGCCATTGTCGCCAGCTTAAAAATTGGTAACTTAAGTATTAAAGTGAGCTTGAATCGTAACCCGATTCGGAGATCGGATCCAAAATATTTAACCTAAGCAAACCTTCTAGGCCTCACATTAAAAGGTCTCCACAATCAAACAGCGTAAGTGCCATTGTCGCTGGCTAAGCAAGCCCCCGGGCCTCATACTAAATGGTCTCAACGACCAAGCAACAGAAAGGCCACCATCCCTAGCCGAGAGCTCAGATGAGGTTTAAGGGTCGATTACAACTTGATTTGTAATGCGACTCGGAGACTGGACCCAAAAATCACAAAGAGGGTGACATCGATGCCATTATCTCCAACCAGAACCTCCGTAAAGACCAAAGGGTCGATTACAGCTCGAATCGCAATGCGACTTGGAGACTGGACCCAGAAAATCGCCAAGCACCCAAGGGCAGGAAACAAAAAGCACTATCGCCAATCGGATCCTCCGAAAAGATAAAAGGTCAACTGCAGCTCGAATCGCAATGCGATTCGGAGACTAAACCCAAGAATTATAGCACGCCCAAAGGCACGACACAAAGACCATTATCTCCAACTCAAACAAGCAGGGCTCCAGTGTATATCAAGCCCGAATCGGCTTCCCGAATCGGAGATCAGCTCTAAGAAAATTGCAAAACACCTGAAAGCACGGCACAAATGCCATCATCACCGATCGGGGAAACCTTGAAGCTCAAGGACCGATTACAGCTCGAGTCGCACCACGACTCAGGAACCAAATCCCAAAATAAACGAGAAAATAGCCAGAGTGCAAAACCCCCACGGCCACTCTCGACGGCGATCACATCAACCAACCCGGAATAGGCTGCAAAACTACAATACAGATTCAAGGCTCTTGCCGATAAAAGGAATAAATTCATGAGATTGTTCTCCTTCTACATATGAAAAAATAAAAACACCATATATATCCAAGAAAAACAATGGAAAAATAACATAAACTAAGCCTACAACCAAACTGACGACCTCAAAAGGTCATGGCAAGCCACCTACAAATCCCCAGAGGTTCCCTTTTCAACCACATCCCCACTCTCAGGAGATCCGCCCCGACTTCTAACACCGCTTGAGCTACCTTCCAATGCACCCTCAGTGGTTGACCTTTGAGGTTCCGGCCAAACACGACTCATGGCTCTAGGCAAAGCCGTGCCTGCCATTCCGAAGGCCTTTTCCACGCAGAAATCTTCAGCGGCAGCTTCTCTCCCATGCAGATATACAAGTGCCTCGGCCTCAAATTTGATCCAAAGTAGTGCGGCCACCAGCCCGTATGGAGATCCTTGTGCTTGCCACTATCCTTCTTGGCATCAAGAAGTTGGCGCTCAACCGAGGAAGCCCTCCTCGCAAGGCTGTCCCTCTCAGAAGTCACCTCATCCACGAGGCAGCTGAGCTCGAGGATTTAAGCATCCCTGGCCCGAAGCTCCTTTTTCAATAAAAATGTCTCCCTCTCAAAATACACAAGTTGGGGCCCAAAGATTTAAAATAAATAGACTCTCGTGGAAGCCCAAGAAAATAGCAGGGACGAATAATGAATAACATGTTCGGTTAAAATGACTTTCTCGTGCTCGCGGTGGTTCACCTCATCCTGATATTGAGCGAGGGTTTGGCTGTAAAGCATTTCGGCTTGAAAAAGCATAAAAGGATTAAGGAAACAAAGATCAGAACGACCCGAAGCGACAGAAAGACGATAAAAGGGTTGACTTACACGCAAAGCTTTCCTATATGCCAAAAATAGAGGGAGCGTTGACCCCGAAGCTACCTTCGAGGATGATCTCCAGACCCCCAAGTACGTCTCCACCTTCAACCAATGCGCTCGCCTCGGGAACATCCTTACAAAGTTCGTCTCACGCTACGGGAGATCGAGGTGATCCCTCTTTCGGGGAATTGACTATAACTGATGAACCGACATGGTCAGCTTAAATGTCTGACCCGCGTTCATTACGGGCCCCTGATTGAAGTCTCTTCAAAGTGCCTGCTGAAGACATCCCGGCACGTGAAGGACTCCAGTCACCTGCTGGGTCGAAATCGGTACTCAATACTCCATTTGTTGCCTCACCATTATGATAACAGGCTGCGACAACATCAAAGTCCTGCCCACAGGCATTTATCTCCTCAACCCGAGGAGCAGTCGATCCCAGACGATCTTCAGAGCGTGACAAAGGACTATTTTCTCCCTTTTAGCACGAGGATTTCCCGCCATTCTAGAAGCCAAAATTGATAAGTCGACCTTGGATTTCTCAACTTTGGTCCTTTTTGGCTTTGGCAGGTCGATAGGAGCATCCATCTGCCTTTTCTTCTCCTCGTCAAGCATTTGGATATCCCTTCTGGCTGGTGACGCTTCCTTTATTAGTAAGACCCTCCCAGACCTGCATAAGAATAAGGGTTAAAAGTGAGGAAAGGGAATAGCCATCAGCAGTAAATTGCGATGGGGTGTGTAGGTATGACGAGAACTCGAGACTCACCATGATCTTTCGCCTCCCACTGGGCTCGAGATACATCTCGCCATGCATGATCGTTATACGGTCAAGCAAAGTATAAATGGCTAACCCAATCCCACAGATCCAACACAGCCCCAGGGTAGACTGCCTCAGCTAAAAAGACATAGAAGAAACGACAAAGTTAGAAACACAAGAAGAAACCACCAAAGGGATTAGATCCGACATTCCTTTTGTCGGGATTAGATCGGACGTCTCACTCGAACAAACCAACTCAAACACCCTCATCCTCGAACTCCTCAGTATAGGAGAAAAGAGATCTCGAGGCTTGATGACAATGCTTGATTAAACCTCCGTAAAGGAGGCCAGGGTTGTACATTTAGATCAGGTGATTCAAAGTGAAGGGCATCCCCTCTATCACGCGCGAATAATGCCTGATCATATAAACCACGTGCAAGAACAAAGGATGGATCTGACCCAGGATTACCTGATAACTCTGGTAGAAATCGAGGATCATAGGATCTATTGGGGGCAAAGACGGCCCCGCTAGTCCTAAAGTAAATGGGTAGGTATACATGCTCAGAAACCAGCCCTATAAGCTGTAATGTCTTCATCCCGAGCAAGTATCTCCATGAGCACAACATCCCCATAGTAGCAATCGACTTTCACTCTCTACATATCCGTTATGGAGCTGATGTATCGAGTTACTAGTTCACGATATCCTGATTTAGAAGAGGGTCTTTCGACCCTGAAATCCGAAGTCATCGTGAAAGATACCAGGATGTATTCCTCGACACGAGGAGGAGCCGTCACTTCACCTTGAGAGAAAAAAAAAAAGATGATGTTCGCGATCCTTGAGAAAGCCTAAGAGAATAGGAAGGCGAAGAAGGTCGTACTCATGGGAAGAAAACAAGGAGAATCAGAAAGACGGACTTAAAATAAGGGTTCCAAATGGAATACGGATGGGAAGAAGCAAGCTTTTCTAAAGGCATCGCAGGTACATTAAAGAGAGCCAACCGTTGTAGTTAGTATTGAAGTCTGAAGCAGCTACACCCAAGGTGCACCTTTGCATCCTGCAACCATTCTCAGGGACGCCGAGGGAAGAAGGAAGTCAAAATCATTTCTCATCACTTCCTTTCGCCTTCCATTCTAATAAGCGCGGTTACTATCTATGTCCGATGAATCCGGGAGCCCAAATTCTCCATCGAAAGATCATCTCTTGGTCACACTCCTCAGAGTTTAGAGCCAAGTCCAAAGTTCGTCTCCGAGGTTCGCCAAAGAATTGATTCTGCTCCGATCATTGTGTCGGACCATGATAAGCTAGGGGAAGGCCCCCAAAACACGCAAGTCGACCTGAAAAGGGCGGCGTACCTAAGGTCTATTCTTAAATATTAAATTTAGCCAGGTTATCCCTGTACTAACGCTATTTGCCATTGCACACGGAAATATCAGAAGACTTTTTGCTATCAATACATTTTAGAAGCCTACCCCGAGAGTGGAAGGCCGCGATCGAGTTCTTGGCCTCGGGCTCGTAGAGATCCGAATTGAAGGAAGCGAGGTCCAAGTTTAGGATAAAAGAAAACTCCCCTAAGCACATGGCGACACTTGACAGTTCTAGCCTATCTAAGAGTCTACTGTGAGGACTTGCGTCTAGCTGTCCCATATTTGTACTCTTGCAATTAATATACATGTACTTTACCGAGTCCCCCCACCTTTATAAGGGGGACTCACCCTACCTTATAAACGAGTGATGTTGCTACTCTTCTCCACAATGCAATTATATTTCTCTCTCTCTCTCTCTTTCTTCTAAGTTATCAGTCTTCATCGACCCCGAGGTTGCCTCAGCACTTTATTGTTTCTTTGTTTGTTCTTTATTATTTATCATAAGATTGATAGTATAAATCCTTGCTTATCTATATCTTTACTTGTTATCTCCTTCCTGACTACCCTCGACAAGCCCGAGATAGGTTCGAGTCCCGGTTCCGAGGAATCTACTAGCTAGCTTTGCGCCTAGGAAACATCCTCTTACTGGTTCGATTATTTCTTTGGCTGAGTCGATCTTTACCATCTTACTTCACGTTTTAGCACTAATCACTCTTACAAACTAGCTCGGGAATAGATCACGTATTTTTAGAATCCCATTTACAAATTTAATTTTTGTTACCATTTTTATAGTAAATAGTGTGATTTATTGTTTCGGCATCGTTTTATGTGATTTGAGACCTCGAGCGAGTCTGTGTTAGGTTATATGACTTGTTATGTGTTTCTACGGGACCCCAGGGGACTCGGGTGTGTTTCAGATCATTTTGGGCTATTTTGGACGCTGATTTTTTGATATCTGGTGTTGTTCTTCACGTTTGTGAGGAGCCTCCCACGTTCACGAAGAAGAATTTGGCTTCTGGAACTTTTTTCTTCGCATTCGCCAATAGTCTCTCGGTTCGCGAAGAAGGAAAACTCGGTTGCACATGTGTGACTTCGGAGGCTCATATCTCATAATCTATAAGGAATTTGGAGATAATACAAAAATGAAAGTTGTAGCCCATTGTGTTTAGTTTTCATTAAAATAAATCAATTGGCATTTAGATTTGAGTACAAAAATTTATGGAAGTTACCCTACAGGCTTTCCGGGGAGAGTTCGAAAATCTCTGCTGCATAGGGTTGACTTTGGAAGCTTATATCTCGCAATATATAATGACTCCACAAATGATCAACTTATGAAACTAAAGCCCTTGGTGTGTAGTTTTCAGAACATCAAACCATTCATCATTTGGAGTTGTATGCCAAATGTTATGGCCATTATACTAAAGGCTATCTGGAATGAGTTTGGAAATCGCTGAAGAGGAATTTGTTCATCGCTACCGCGGGAGAAGGGTCTTGAACGTGGAGAACAAACCCCTGGGCAGCAAAATAAAGTCCAAATTCGTCCCATTCTTCCATTTTTGGACCAAGGAAGCACGGATGGGGAGATTTTTCGAGGATTTTTCAGAGAAAACAATGGGGTAAGTGTTCTTAACTCAATTTTTGGTTAGATTACCTGAATATATTACTAATTTTAGAAATTAATATATGATTTAAGTTGAAAAAGTTTGAAAACCCTCTTGGATAAATTTGAGGATTTGGGGGTCAAATTGTTGTCGGAATTTAGTAATTTTGGTATGCTTAGACTCGTGAATGGATGGGCTTTCATATTCCGTGATTTTCGTCGGATTCCGAGACATGGTCTCCATGGATGAATTTTGAGTTAATTTCAGATTTTTATTGAAAAATGTATTATTTTCTTTTGAAATTAATTCTATAAATTATGTTGACAGTATCGAACTATTTTTGGCTAGATTTGAGCCATTCTGTATTGGATAATCGAGGAAAAAGGCCTACTAGTTGATTAAATTGGAGCAAGTCGAGGTAAGTATCTTGCTTAACTTTTTGTGGAGGACTTCCCTATAGGATTTAAGTCTTCTATGTTGGTTTTAGTTCGTGTACGCGAGGTGACGAGTGCGTTCTTGGACTTATTTGAAGAAAATTGGCATTTTAGCATTCTTAGGTCTTTATATTCACTGTGTATGAATCTGTTCTTGGCATGACTGAGTTTTCTATTTACTAGTTTCACCTATAGATGCTTCATTGCAATTAATTGCTTCATGGTTCACTCTTATTGCCTAACTGACTGCTATTTGATTTATTAGAAGAATTCTGCCTCTCGTATTGTTATGCTATCTTTTTATAGATGCTTCTCTTATTTGAGAATTTTTATTATCCTTCCTGAAATTGTTTAGTCTTAAGTGAAGCGAAGATCATTTTCCTTCATTGAATTGTCGAATATCCTCAAAATTTCCCTACCTTAAAAGGAGTTTAGATAACCCATGTCTTTGTTTACGTGCCCTTACTTGGGACTACTTGACTCGTGTTGATTTCCTTGTTATTGAATTGTATATTGTGAGATCGTTGCTACATGTTAGTTTTCCCATTGTTGAACTGTTCCCTTTATGCCAACATTCTTTTCTGTGGTAATTCCTTGTGAGCTGGTTCTACCGTTTCCTTGTGATTTACATTCCTTGAGTTGACTTACTTGTCCTACCTTGTATTATTGTCATTGTTTTTGTTATACGTATTATGGTGATGTACGAGTTTTCTATTGTGCTGTAACTGTTGTTTTCTATTGGTTGCGCTGCATGATTACTTTGGGACTACGGAACAGTATTCCGGGAGATCCCCCTGCATTTTAACTTTGGGACTGTGGATCGGTATTCCGGGTGATCTCCCTGCACATTTATAATTTGGACTACGGGACAATATTCGGAGATCCCCCTATAATAGATAATTACTTTGGGACTACGGATCGGTATTTCGGGAGATTTTCTTACATATTTATGATTTGGACTACCGGACAATATCCCGGGAGATCCACTGCACATTTACATTAGGGACTACGGGACGATATCCTGGGAGATCCCCTGTTAATATCACTGTATTTTGAGAAGTTATTTTCATTGATCCTATTGATCAGGTCCAACCCTACACCACTACCGAGTGACGAGAGCGGTCGATGTAGCTTTTATCCGAGAAGGTCAGGATCGAATTCACAAGGAGCTAGATAGGTTGGGATTTGGATTCCTATCTAAACTAGCAACGCGTAGTACTTTTAATTACACTTCCAATCAAAATTGTTCATTTTTTACTTCTAATTTTATACTAATGAGATGCAAAATTAAACTAAGAATAACTGCTCTTAAGGTTTACTAAATGGATAACGAGGCACTAGGGAAGTGACTTTCTCCTAGGTAAAAATTTGACGGGTTCTAAAGCTTAAGGCAAAGTTGTTATGTTTGGGATCACGATATAGCCAATGCACGAGACTACTCACTCTATACCTCTCGGTAGCTTCGGTGACTTTTCCCTAATTGACTTTCTCAAGACCAACTGGGTGTCAAAATTATGCAACCACTGTAGGCTCAAGTCAGGTATTACTATCTCTGGGCTTAACCCTTTAATTGGGGGTATCAATCACTTGAATACATCCCAATTCCTGGTTGGGCTGATTTTTCTAGACTCAAGCTCTCATTCTCAAGAAGGGCCCAAGTCAAAAAGACACAAATTAGTATTTTCGACCACTAATTCAACATGGAGACACAAATAAATCCAAATATCAACTACCCATAAACATCTAAGCCTTAAAACAAAAGATCCATAAAATACTCACACTAGGGTTGATCCACAACCCTAGCTAATGGGTCTAGCTACTCATAATAATGGAAGATATCAGGTATATAGATGAAGAATAGGCCAAATAATATGATTACAAACTAAGAATTGACGATTCAATGTTAAACCAACTATAAAATTACTCAAAATAGGCTAAAACCACCGTTCATGTTCTCAGCTAAAAGATAGATACCCTAAAAATCTGAAAAGGAGTATTTAGACACGGCCGAATATTCTGGAAAAAAATATCCTTGACGGAGGTACCACGGACCATGGAAAATGCATTACGGCCGCGGCGAGGCCTTTTAGGTTGACTTTTCATTCTATGAATCTGGCCACCGCGGACCGCACAAAATGGTTTGCAGCCGCGTCGTCTTGCAATTTCCAAAATCTTGGGTTCTGTAAATCTCCTCACCACAGACTGCAACAAATAGTCTGCGGCCGCGGTGAGGCTACTGCAGCCACAAAAAATCTTCCGCGGACCGCACTTCCTAATATCACCAGGATTGCTCCTCTCTGTATCTCCTAACCGCGGACCGCACTAAATGGACCACATCCGCAGTGGGTCTTTTGCAGCTGCAGTGGATTTTATGCTGCAGCAGTTCTTTCATTTATTCTTGGTACTTGTGCAGGTTTTACTCCTTTTTGACCTGGTTTTGACTTCTTGTTACTTTCTTGACCTAACCCTGCAAACAAGGACAATATGTAAGCCTTTGGGACTATTTGTATACATTTTTACTCCAAACTCAAGTAAAAAGTAGTGTATAATGAACTAGAATCCCTGGTTATCAACTCCCCCAAACTTAAGCTTTTGCTTGTCCTCAAGAAAATAAAATAAGTCCCACCTCCTTAAGAAACAACCAAGAAAATTCTGCTGACCTAAAGTGACCTCACCTAGCATCAATTGGGACTAAGAATTGCCCCCAATTCAAATGAATCATTAACAACATTAAACCTTTTAAACACCATGATTTTAGTGCGACACAAAATCATCAAGAATTGACTCAACTAATAAAGGAAACTCTTTCTACTACTTTGGTCATTGTGGAACCCAAACTCATACTCCTGAACTCTCCATAAGCAAACCTCACTTTTAGGTTGTGGCACTCAGAACGAGGATTGTGGAAAACACACTCATCTCTCTCAAATAAAGGTCACAAGTCCGGCTCTAAGTACCATAAGCTTGCCCCTTATGTGAGTCACCACTAATGTAAGCTTCATTCAACTCAAGATCATATAGGGCTTTTGTGGAGATATATTGAAGGCTTTTGGTTCCGGGTAGGAAATATTTGGTCTAAGTAGGTTCTATCTTCTCTTAACCAATTCATTTGCTTTATTTTGGCACACATTCTCTTTGTAAGTCATTTACTTCTTTCTTAGGGGTTAGAGAGACACACTTTCACTTTTTCTTGTTCATTTCAAACCTTTTTCTCCTTTCTAAATTTTCCACGCCTTTGATCACTTTACTTTTATTGAATCCCTTCTTTTCTTCTATATTGTTCATTCTTTTTTACTTTTTCATTTTCTTTCTTTTTCTTTTTACCTTTCCTTTTCTTCGTTTTTGCACCTTTTACCACTTTGTTGCATTCCTTGTCTTCCCCCCAAACTTATGCTTTTGCCTTGTGATAAGGAAAGATAGGGTGCCAAGAGAGGGTCTTTTTAAAACGGGTAAAGTCTTGTATCATGGTTTTTGAAGGAAAAAGGCAATGGCTCAAATGGATTGAATAGGGATATTACCATTGGTAGGCTATGGATGTTTTCAAGATATCACTCAAATCAAGGAGAGCCTATAATCACTTCTCAAGTCAAACTACACTTAGGATTTTGCCTAGGCAAACATTTAGGGCAAGTTCTAGACTCAATGACACGAGACTCGGATTTGCAATTCAAATTCTCACCACACAAGCTATAGGATTGCTAAAGAGACAGAGTCGAAGGCCCACAATGACCTTAGCTAAGATTTGAGCAACACAAATGGTCCTGAAAAACCATTTGATGATTATCGGCCAACACAAGAGTCTTAAAGTCACAACTATCACCATTCTACACACACCAAGTATAGAAAGCAACTCACAAGTAAGGAAACAATTTGAAAAATCAATGTAAGAACCTTTAAGGAAAACACAAACAAATCAAGAATTCAAATAGATGCTCGGAATTAACAGAATATTCAGTAAAGAAAAGCATTTAAAATTATTTAAACATAATAGTCACAAAGCTAAGAACCCTAAGTAAGGAATCATATAAACAGTGGAGAGTCGGAACCCTAGTAAAGATTTAAAGCGTGGAACTTGGACTAACTCGGAAACAAACAAACTCATAACATGGCACAAACATAGGCATATTCACATAATACTCAAAAGAAACAGAAAGCATGGTGATTTTGAAAGGGGGTCGGAAACCCTAGTTTTGAAAAGAGGAACAAGAACGTTTAAAAATTTGAACTAATCGAAGATATCGAGTAATAAGTAGTGTAGAACTCAAAGAATAAACTTGAAATCATTTAAAAAGACGTTGATTAAGAGATTTAGGCAAAATTAGTGTTTGCAATAAAATCAGTGAGATGAGGAACCTGACCATGAAACTTGTTAACAACGATATTTAAAGCATCACCGGACCAAAACCCACCAGAGAAAGGCCGGAGATAAGCCAAGCG
Source organism: Nicotiana glauca (assembly GCA_026770625.1). Classification (NCBI taxonomy): domain Eukaryota; kingdom Viridiplantae; phylum Streptophyta; class Magnoliopsida; order Solanales; family Solanaceae; genus Nicotiana; species Nicotiana glauca. The sequence goes on from MU762539.1 coordinate 121,084, forward strand.
AGATTGTAGGGACCGCCTTTCTTGGTGGATGTCTCTGGGGCTTCAAGGCTCATAGAGAAGCAACGAGACGAGGTTTCATGGTGGCTAGAGGTCGAGAGAAGTGAGAATGGAGTTGGCCGGGGAGGCGACGAAGTCCATCGGAGAAGAAAGAAAGAACCAGAAGGTTCTAGAGAGAAGGGAGAGCAAACGTTAGCATAGAGAGAGACCGGTCCTTGAGAGAGTGAGGGGTCGGGGGGGGGGTAGATTAGGATTTAATTATGGTAACCTAATCTGGGCTGTTGATCTTACTTGATCAATGACTCAGATTAAATCAAAGGTGGACCGGGTATTTGAATGGGTATGGGTTGGGTTAGTTTGGGATGTAGGCCGTCTGATTGGGTTTAAAAATTGGGTTCAAATTTGGCTGAATAGAGACACAATTTTGGCTAAGATTTAAATAAAATCTGGCCAACTTTTAAATGGCCAATTTACCCCTTTCTAATTAATTAAAAAAATTAAAATGATTTAAAAACAAATTAAAAATATTGAAATGATTAATAATATATAGACAATAATCTAAAAATATTAGGAACACTTTCATGATTATAAAACATGGTTAATTGAAAAATAGGCTATAATTGCAATTTCATGCACTTTAGCTTTAAAATATCAAATAAATTTATAAAAAAATATACAAAAATCACCTTAATTATATTTGGTGTAAATATAAGGGTGGAAATAAATTTTTCACCAAAAATGATAATTTTTGGGAATAATTATTGGGTTTTATACTGTTAAAATAGACAATAAATTGATTTTAGAAATCTTAGAAAATGGGGAAAAATACATAAACTTTTGGGCATGCTTATATATGCATACATATGCTATTTTGAAAGCATTTTGGGTATAAAAGTACATAGGGAAAAATTGGGTATCAACAGCTGCCCCTCTTTACCCGAGGAGGATGAAAGAGTTGTCGTGTAAAGATAAGATGGCCAATTTTGACCGGAAACGGCGATTGAAAAGAATTTTGACCGTGCTCTGGTTTCTGAGCTGCCTACATATCCTTGGTTTTACAATAATTAGTCCATATGTAGTTCAAGAACCAATGATGGGGGATTAGGAAAAATGGACGCGATGGTCTAGTTTGAGAAAGGTTACGAAGTCGAACAGTTTGCGAAAAATCGGAGCGGGATCGCTCCTGCTGAGACGGCCGTTTGCCAGCCGGAGTACCTGTAAATGAACGACGCAGTATATGTTTGTGCATGATTTAAACATGATGCAAGTTCCCGTTTGGACCATGAATGCTACCTTTGGACGGTTAGGATTACGTCCTCAGACTATGATGTCCCGGGCCATGAAGAGCATAAAGTAAAGATTCGCATGCCATGAAATGATGTTCTCGGGCTATGCATATGGTGCCTTCAAACTATGATGCATTTGAATAGGTTGGCGATTTTTCAGCCCATGAGAAGGTGGCAATCTTTCAACCAAATGAATGCAAATGATGGCGATCTTTCAGCCAGAGCGAGAATTTAAATTGCAGGTGGCGATATTTCAACCGTTCGAAGAATAAAAAGTGGCGATATTTCAGCCATGCAGGAGACAGATCTTAGTCTCGAAAGGCAGATAAGTAGCCTTATGCAGGATGGAGGTAGAGCTTAACCTCGAAAGACAGAAAATAGCCTTATGCAATGCAGATGGAGACAGAGCTTAGTCTCGAAAGGCAGATAAGTAGCCTTATGCAGGATGCAGTTGTAGATAGAGCTTAGTCTCGAACGGCAGATAAGTAGCCTTATGCAGGATGCAGTTGTAGATAGAGCTTAGTCTCGAACGGCAGATAAGTAGCCTTATGCAGGATGCAGTTGTAGATAGAGCTTAGTCTCGAACGGCAGATAAGTAGCCTTATGCAGGATGCAGTTGTAGATAGAGCTTAGTCTCGAACGGCAGATAAGTAGCCTTATGCAGGATGCAGTTGTAGATAGAGCTTAGTCTCGAACGGCAGATAAGTAGCCTTATGCAGGATGGAGGTAGAGCTTAACCTCGGAAGGTAGAAAATAGCCTTATGCAAAATGCAGATGGAGACAGAGCTTAGTCTCGAAAGGCAGATAAGTAGCTTTATGTAGGATGGAGGTAGAGCTTAACCTCGGAAGACAGAAAAGTAGCCTTATGCAGGATGCAGATGGAGACAGAGCTTAGTCTCGAAAGGCAGATAAGTAGCCTTATGCAGGATGGAGGTAGAGCTTAACCTCGAAAGGCAGAAAATAGCCTTATGCAATGCAGATGGAGACAGAGCTTAGTCTCGAAAGGCAGATAAGTAGCCTTATGCAAGAATGCAGAAAATGTAAAGAGTGAATAGTAATGAAAATTTCTTAGCTGACAGATGATTGTGATATCGTGGCTGCTGGGGATGTTAGGTGTAGATAGTAACTTTGCGAATGCACGATTGTTCCTCACTTCTGAAGAGCACAAGTGTGTGAATGTATTCAATAATTTTCAACCTGGGGTGCCTGCATTCAAAGAAAAATCGTGAGTTCTGTAGAAGGGAAAGGTTAGTTCGTATCCCCTGGCCCTTGAAATCACATATCATTGGGGTAGCGTTGCTAAACAATAACGATGTGAATGATATTTATGCATGATTTAGTAAATATAATGTAAATATAAATTTGAAAAATGGTTTTATTTTAGATGAACCAATAACTGCAACGTGGTTCAAGAGACGGCAACCTTGCTTGTTCCAGAATTTTGAGGGTCCTCCTCAAAATTCTGCCCTAGTTTACTGGGCTGGTGCTGCTGACGGTTGTGCTGAATAACTGAACGTGGATCGATTCTAGAATTTTGAGGGTCCTCCTTAAAATTCTGCCCCAGTTTACTGGGTCGGCGCTGATGAAGAGACTAATAAATTGACTTCGGAATTTTGAGGGTCCTCCTTAAAATTCTGCCCCAGTTTACTGGGTCGGCGCTGATGAAGAGACTAATAAATTGACTTCGGAATTTTGAGGGTCCTCCTCAAAATTCTGCCCCAGTTCCAATTTCGGGGAAAAATGGAATTTTTATTAAAATGTGACCGAACCCATAGGGCTGCCTACGTATCTTAAACGGGAATCAGGTCAGCCGTAGTTCAAATTACATAATGAAGAAAAATATATGATCAAATGTAGTATCTCTTTACTGCGTCTGAGTTGATCGGCTTCGACCAGACTTCTCCGTCTATTTCTACGAGAATAAGGGCTCCTCCAGTTAGAACCCGGTGAACCATGTACGTACCTTGCCAATTTGGAGAGAACTTCCCTTTGGCTTCATCTTGATGTGAAAATATTTTCTTCAATACCAGCTATCCCGGTGTAAACTTCCTTGGTTTAACTCTTTTGTTGAAAGCTCTGGACATTCTATTCTGATATAACTGACCGTGGCAAACTGCATTCATTCTCTTTTCGTCTATAAGGGCTAATTGCTCGTAGTGACTTTTACCCATTCTGCATCATCTAGCTCTGCTTCCTGTATGACCCTCAAGGAGGGGATTTCTACTTCGGCGGGAATGACCNGGGGGTAATGACCGCCTCTGTACCTAAACCAGCATGTAGGGACTGGCCCCAGTTGATGTGCGGACCGTGGTACGATAACCCAATAAGGCGAATGACAATTTCTCGTGCCACTGCTTGTGTCTTTCAATCATCTTTCTCAGTATCTTCTTGATGTTTTTATTGGCTGCTTCTACAGCCCCATTCATCTGCAGTCTGTAAGCCGTAGAGTTCTTGTGTTTAATCTTGAATGTTTCACGCATTGCTTTCATTAGGTCACTATTGACATTAGAACCATTATCGGTGAGGATTGATTCTGGCATCACGAACCGACAGACCATACGGTCGCGAACAAAATCTGCTACAACTTTCTTGGTCACCGCCTTGTGGGATGCTGCTTCAACCCATTTGGTAAAGTAATCAATTTCCGCTAAGATGAATCTGTGCCCATTTGACGCGGCTGGTTTGATTGGTCCAATAACATCCATTCCCCAAGCGGCGAACGACCATGGTGATCTTGTTGCAGTAAGCTCGTTCGAAGGTACTTTTATCATATCCGTATGTATCTGACAATGGTGGCAGCTCCGGACATACTGGATGCAGTCTGTTTCCATAGTCATCCAAAAATACCCTGCTCGGAGTATCTTCTTTGCCAAAACGAAACCATTCACGTGTGGTCTGCATGTCCCTGCGTACTCTTCCTCCAGTAGTTTGGTTACTTCTCTCGCCTCGACACATCTTAATAATCCCAAATAGGGAGTCCTCCTATACAGGATTCCTCCATTGTGAAAAAAATTGTTGGATAATCTCCGGAGCGTGCGTTTCTGAGCAACATTGGCAAGTTCTGGGTATTCTCCTGTTGTCAAGTATTCTCTGATATCATGAAACCAAGGCTTCTCGTCCGCTTCTTACTCGACATGAGCATAATAAGGTGGTTGGTCATGAATCTTGACCTGGATGGTATTAATAAAGTTTGTGTCTGGATTCTGGATCATGGACGATAAAGTGGCTAGGGCATTAGCGAACTCATTTTGTATTCTAGGAACGTGCTGGAATTCCGTCTTTCTGAATCTCTTCATCAACTCCTGTATATAATGTAGATAAGGGAGTATCTTGGAATTCTTGGTTGCCCATTCTTCTCGAACCTGATGTATGAGTAGGTCCGAGTCTCCGATCACTAATAGTTCCTTAATGTTCATGTCAATCGCCAGTTTGAGCCCTAAGATGCAGGCTTCATATTCGGCCATGTTATTAGTTCATGGGAATCTGAGCTTGGCGGATACTGGGTAATGCTGACCGATTTCTGATACCAGGACCGCTCCTATACCGACTCCTTTGAAATTTGCGACTCAATTGAAGAATATTCTCCAACCATCATAGGATTTTGCAATGTCTTCCCCTATGAAAGCTACCTTTTCATCAGGAAAATACATCTTTAGAGGTTCGTATTCTCCTTCTACAGGATTCTCAGCGAGGTGATCTGCCAAAACTTTGCTTTGACTGCCTTCTGGGTAACATAAACAATGTCGAACTCGCTTAACAAGATTTGCCATTTGGCGAGCTTGCCGGTAGGCATGGGCTTCTGAATGATATATTTCAATTGGTCCATTCTGGATATGAGATAAGTTGTGTAGGAACAGAAGTAATGCCTCAACTTTTGAGCTACCCAGGTCAGAGCACAACATGTGCGTTCTAATAAGGAATACCGAGCCTCGTACTGGGTAAACTTCTTTCTGAGGTAATAGATGGCTTGCTCCTTTCTTCCGGTTTCATCATGTTGTCCCAAAACACACCCAAATGCTCCATCCAATACTACGAGATAAAGCAATAGCGGTCTCCCTGGCTCGGGTGGAACCAAGACTGGCGGCGTTGACAAATATTCCTTGATTCTATCAAAAGCCTTTTGACAATCATCAGTCCATTTAGTGGCAGCATCTTTCTTTAGCATCTTGATGATGGGTTCACAAATGACAGTGGACTGAGCCATGAATCGGCTGATATAGTTGAGTCTTCCTAGAAAACTCATTACATCCTTCTTGTTCTTTGGTGGTGGCCACTCTTGAATGGCTTTGACCTTTGACGGATTCAATTCTATTCCCCTGCGACTCACAATGAAACCCAATAACTTTCCAGCAGGAACCCCGAATGCACACTTGGCTGGATTCAATTTCAAGTTGTATCTCCTTAATCTGTTGAAGAATTTTCTCAAATCTTCCATGTGATCTGTAGCTTTCCTAGACTTGATGATGACGTCATCCACATACACTTCGATTTCTTTATGTATCATGTCATGAAAGATAGTGGTCATGGCCCTCATGTAGGTAGCACTAGCATTCTTTAAACTGAACGTCATCATTCTGTAACAGTACATTCCCCATGGAGTGATGAACGTCGTTTTCTCTGCATCTTCTTCATCCATCCATATCTGGTGGTAACCAGCAAAACAATCGACGAATAGCTGCAGCTTATGTTTGGTGAAGTTGTCAATCAATATGTGTATATTTGGCAAAGGGAAGTCATCCTTATGACTGGCCCGGTTGATATCCCGGTAGTCGACACAGACTCTAACTTTCCCGTTCTTTTTTGGTACTGGCACGATGTTGGCTAACCATGTAGGATACTCTACCACTCTGAGAACCCTGGCTTTGGCTTGCTTGGTAACCTCTTCTTTGATTTTCAGACTCATGTATGCCTTGAATTTTCTGAGCTTCTATTTTACTAGCGAGCACGCCGGATCTGTCGGCAACTTGTGAGCCACAATGGATGTGCTGAGACTGGTCATGTCGTCATAGGACCATGCAAAGATGTCCTCATACTCTTTTAAGAACTTTGTGTACTCTTTCTTTTCTGGCGGTGACAAATGTACGCTAATACATGTTTCTTTGACATTCTATGCGTCTCCCAGATTAACAACCTCAGTCTCATCCAAATTGGACTTAGGCCTGTTCTCAAAATTCTCGACCTCCCTGATAACCTCTTCTGGTATTTCATCCTCTTCTGAATCTATGTCCGTTTGTTGCATTGCCTCGTTGCAAGTCACAATCGTTGGTTCATCATAAAGATATGTAATAGTAATGCTGTGTAAAATAAAGTAAATGATAGAGAAAGTAATAAGAGCGTGATAAAAAATAAACTTGGTAAATGCTTTTGATTAAATTCATAACTGTTCTAAACGTCGGAGCTCTTTTCAAAAGTAAAATCGACTAAGAAAGTAAAATACGATGCATAGTGCATCATTTAGCCTTGCTAACCCGAAGCTCTCCTGGCACTGGTGGTCCTGACTGACCAATTGGTGAGGCGTTCTCCTCGGTTCACAACTTCAATGGAAGGTCCTTCTTCCCCCTCCTCCTCGAAGATAACACAACAATCCATATCATCCTCTAGAAATAGGTTCTTCATTGCTGCCAGTGCCTCGTCTTCCTCTGATCCATATATAACAACGGTCGGCTGAAAAATCTGCTCCAGCTGGGGTATGGGATGTTCCAACGGATAGTAGGGACTGCGCCATGGTGGTGACCAATGATTGAACTCCTCCCAGGTGTACTCATACCCCAGGCCGAAGGTGGTTCCATGCTTCTTCAACTTGATAGGCTTGGTGATGCCCTGGAGATTTTTGCCAAGTCCCTTTCCGGGCTCGTATCCGCTCCAATTCAAAATGCTCCCAATTTTGTTATCCTACCACTTGTCCTTGTCTAAGGCGTTGACCCACTCAATGTGGTGGTATGTTTCTCCACCTATTCTCCTTCTAACTCCGATCATCGGGATGGTTTGGCGGTTGTATATAGGGTTGCTACCGTCGCCCTGGATGATCACTTCCAGGTGATTCCATTCAAATTTTATAGCTTGATGCAAAGTTGATGCCACAGCCCCAGGGGTGTGGATCCAAGGTCGCCCCAGCAACAAGTTGTAGGATGCCGACACATCTATAACTTGGAAGTCAATATCAAACCAAGTAGGTCCCATCTGTAAGCACAAGATAATTTCTCCGATGGTGGATCTCTGAGATCCATCAAAAGCTTTAACACTAATAGCTCTGTTTTTTATCTCATGCAGTCCTTTTCCCAATGTCCTGAGAGTTATTAACGGACAGATGTATAGGCTGGATCCCCCGACCACTAAGATCCTGGTGATAAAATAATCCTCGCATTGCGCAGTGATGTGCAATGCCTTATTGTGACTAAGCACTTCTGGTGGTAACTCATCCTCGTGGAAGGTGATCTTGTGGCTTTCCAGCACCTGCCCCACCATATTTGCCATTTTGCCTCCTGTTATGTTGCTGGGACCATAAGCTTCACTCAATATTTTCATTAAGGCATTTTTATGTGCCTCCGAGCTTTGCAGTAGAGCCAGAATAGAAATTTGTGCTGGTGTTTTGTTCAGTTGCTCAACGACAGAGTACTCTTTGGCCGGTATCTTCCTCCAAAGGTCATCGGGTCCAGTTTCGACAGTTCATCCAGAGGCTTGCTTGCTGGACTCGGCCAAATGTTCTGGGGTGTATACCCTTCCTGTCCTGGTCATGCCCTGCACGACGATTGCTTCTCCAGTATATATTTTTCCTTTCCTTCTAGCCTCAGCTGTGTAGTCCCAAGGTATGGCGTTCGACCTGAACGGGGTCACATCTGTCATGGAAACCGGAATTGGTGTCCAGGGAGGTAACACAGTTACTTCAAATGGTGTAGGTTCCTTTGGAATCCCGAACTCAACCTCAATCAATTTTGGCGCCTTTGCAGAAGGTGCTTCAAACTCGAGTGGTACAGAGACATTTACCACATCGCCCTCAGAAGGCTGGATCTGAACAACAATGGGATTGAGGGCAGCTGCTGGCTTCTTAGGCTCATCTCCTTCAGCTATCAAACCGATTGACCTCTTGGGGTCCCACTCAACCTCAATCTCGATCATATGGATGCTCCCACCCTTGTGATCAGGTAGAGAGTTGTTGCGGACATTCGGAGCGGGCTCCTTTGCTATAATGACCTTGTTATCAATCAAGGTTTGAATCTTGTCTTTCAGCGAGCGACACTCATCGATGGTATGTCCTTTCATTCTAGAATGGTCGGCGCAGGTTTTGTTAGGGTTGATCCATTGGGAAGGATTTTCTGGAGTTATTGCTGGGATAGGTGAAATGTAACCGACTGCTTTGAGTTTTCCATATAATTAGTCAATTGGCTCGGCTATGGCGGTATATTGTCTGGGAGGTCTTTGGTCGAAATTTGGTCTGGGTCGAGGAAAATTTTGGCGAGCGGGTGGTGATGGGTAATGAGAAGGTTGGGAGTTGTATGCTTGGTACACAGGCGCAGGTTGGGAATATCTTGGTGAAGTGGGTTGATATATGGGCGGTGGAGGTTATTGGTAGGCAGATGGTGGCATTTGGTATGTAGGTGAGGGTGCTTGGTAATTTATGGTAGGTAGGTATGTGAGTGGAGTTGAGGGATAGGTCCGGTATTTCATAGGGGAATTGTTCCTCTCCGCAGCCATTACGGAATTTACGTCCTTTTTCTTTGAAGAGCCACCAGACTATAAAGCCTTGTTGGTGGCTTGCAATGCCTCGAGGTTAGTGACCATACCATTTTTGATGCCTTCTTCGATCCTTTCTCCTAACTTCATGATGTCGGAGAACTTTTGACCCTCTATTAGCATCAGCCTTTCGTAGTACTGCGGATCCTGAACACGGACGAAGAAACTGTTCATCTGTTCTTCCTCTAAGGCTAGCCTGACCTTAGCAGCTTCTACCCTCTAACGAGTAGCATACTTGCGAAAGGTCTACGTGCGTTTCTTCTTTAGATTCTGGATATAGAACACATCTGGTGCGTTTTCAGTGTTGAACCTAAATCGGTCCATAAAATCAAACGCCATGTTCACCCAACTTGTCCATTTTTTTTGCATCCTGGCTGATATACCATGATAAAGCATCGCCCTTCAGACTCCTCATGAACAGCTTCATGCAGATTTTCTCGTCCCTTCCAACTCCTACCAACTTATCACACTACATTCTTAGGTGGACCCTGGGATCACCTGTGCCGTCGAACATCTCGAACTTGGGAGGTTTGTACCCCTCCGGGAGCTCAACATCAAGCTGAACATAAAGATCTTCATAGTTCCACCCTTCAACACCTTTGTTTCCTTCGAAACCTTGGACCCGGCTGGTCAACTTCTTGAGTTCAACGGCCAAATTCTGAATAAGGGAGCCCTTGTCATCTGATTCGGGTGCACTTGTGATTGGCTGAGTGTAGCAGGGTATAGTGTCCACAAAGATAGGGGCGTTATGGTCTTTTGTGGTGTTTTGTGGTTCGGGAATGAGCAGTGGAGTGTTATTGCATGTGTTTTAGGCTTGGGCATGAGCAGGTTGTATTGGTGGTTGCGGGATATTTTGTGGAGGTGCAGGGTTCTGGGTGTTAACATTAGGAGCGGCAAGAGTGATTGACAGGCTTGCCAGGTTCCGAACTTGGTCCAATTCCTCTCGAAATCTCAGCAACGTTTGCTCAAGATGAGCAGCAGTCTCCTTGGTAATTGCGGCATTCTGAGAAGTTTCCTCAAGTTCCTTTCTAGCGCTTGCATCTCCCATTTTGCCTTTGTTCCTGTTGCTGGTTGGACTCGGAGGAGGAAGAGGTGGAGGACCCTTGGATCTTGTTGAGTATGCTGATGGTGCCAGAATTCACGAACTAACCTTTAGGGAGGGGAATAAAAATAAAAGAAAAACAAAAAGGTGAAAAGTTAGTGCGGATTCTAAATAATAATATTACGGTATTTAAACACGTTGTGCAATAGTATAAGTCATTTCCTAATTTGGGTGCCTCGTTGTGCCTGAGGTATGCCTAGATACAAATTAAATTTGGAGAACTTATAATGCGAAATGCCTCATTTTATTGATAAAACAAGACGAGTCTTAAAACAACTGAATGATAAAAGATGTCACTAATGGCCAGTGGCCTTATTACATTATGAAAGCATAAAAGATCCTAACTACTTGGTCCCAGAAGGACCTTCCCCAGATTCGGTACTCTTGCCTCCCTCGTACAGCTGCATCAACTCGCGCAGTCCTAACAGCAGATAGGCTCGAGCCAGATGTCCGCCTGCACTTCCCTCGGCATTCTGACAGTCTTCAATTCTTTTCAAGAACTTTCCTTCCAACTCCACTAGACCTCGCTCCAGATACCCCAGCCGGTTGTTGGCGTTGACAGCCATATCCTTCCACTCGTTGATCAGCTTCTCGTGGGCTTCCTGTATTTCCCGATGTTCATTCTCACATTCTCGCATCCTCTTGCGCAGCTGATTGTATTTGACCTGTGCTTCAGTTTTCTCATCAATAATCCTATGACCATGGACAAATCCTGGACGACCCAAACCAATGTGATCATCTTCCAACCAACCCGTGTAGTGCGGTACACACCCGGCATGATACCTGTCTGGTTCAATAGACTCCTTCCCTAAGACGAGCTTGCAGTGCCACATATGCTGAGCGTGACACCTGTGCGGGCTATCATCATCTTGAAAGTCAGCCCTGAAATGACTCATTTTCTCTATCCTAGGTATGATCTGCTTTCTTCCAGCTTGCCTCATAACTCGGAGAGGGATGCAAGAATGAGTTCTCCTCAGACCGATGAGCACGAGAAATGGCGCGTCTCGAGAACGGACAATGAACCCCTATTGGGAACCACTCGAACATCCACTGTACTTGCTCTTATTTTAGATTTTCAAACAACTCTACCTATCCACTGGCATCCTCTGGCTGATCGAACATGTTGGGCATGAAGTTCATTCGCTTTGGATGGTGAAAAGCGATATGGTCATCCCAATCCCTGTGTATGATTTCCCGTCTGCAGTCGCCTTTCTGAAGGTGTTCTATGAGCCAAAGTTGAAGTAGCAAATTACAACCCTCGAAATACGGAGCCCCTTGCTGACACTTTCCCAAGGCTCGATAGATTTCGGCAATGATCATGGGCACTATGCTGAAAGACTGCCCGTCGATACCTTCCATTAAGGTT
>MU762541.1:0-15050 GCA_026770625.1 Nicotiana glauca
TTAAATAACACCTGCTTGTTCTTAACCTCTACAACTCTCTCAGCTGCCATATTTTCAGTTAAATTACCACTAAAATTTACAATATTTTCTGTATTTATGGTTATCGCTATTATGGCTATGACTATTTATATGCATTACATAAAGAGCAATTGTAATAATATGCCAAAGTTAAATTGATTCTGGTGGGCCCGACTTTGTCGAACAAATCTGATTAAACAATTTCCTCCTCACTAGCTATATAAAACGGAAAATTAAAGAGGATGTAATCCAAAATGATTCGTAGTCTAAAAAAAGTACTACTATGCATTAGAAAACTAAGTTTGAGGGTGTATTTAGAGGCTTATCTTAGCTTTGTAACTTATGGATTCACGTGACTTAATAGTTTTGTCCAAACTTTATATACATATTAAGAAATTTATTATATACAACAACAACACTCAGTATGGTCTCACAGGTGGGGTCTTGGGAGGTAGGATGTACGCGGCCTTACTTCTACCCTAGATGGGCAAAGAATCTATTTCCGAAGAAATTCATTATATATATATATATATATATATATACAAAATAATATTCAATTTTGAACTGATTATAATTATTACATCTATTAACATAAAAATATTATAAAAATTTATATATTTCAAATCCTAGATATGCTTCCAAATGTATTATGAGAGAGGAATAAAACACTGTATATCCTTCACTAGCTTGCATTTAAGAATGTCTACTGCCTTTACGGTCCCCACACACGTCATGATTTTGAAGACTCGAGAAATCTTAGTGGCCGTTTGGACATCTAAGTTTGATAGAAGTTTTTTTTAAATTTATTTTACTTTCTTTTAAATTAATATTTGTTCATAAAATTTTACTTCCATGTTATTTTTTTAGTGTCAGAAATTTGACTTTCCAGTGAGTTGTATTTTTTGAAAAATAAATTATAATTTAATAATTTTAGTGAGACAAAATAGTTTTATGACTTTAGTGGTATAACAGATAAAATTTAGTGTTGTATGTTAAATTAACACGTAAAACATGAATAAGAATTCAAAGCGAGATTAAAAAAATTGAATGAAAGGTGTGCTAAATCATGAATCCTAAATCATAGAAAAAATATAAAGTATAGTACATAAGCTGAAACGAAATCTGTCCAAAATATATAAAAAAGAGAATTGCTCGCGCACGAGGTAAACACCCGTAGGTGAATGACGTGCACCAAATCATAATGGGACCCCCATTGTAGCATTAGCTCGAACTTTTGCCTCATGATTATCTAGGGTGATTGAGAGTGTTTCTTTTTTTATATAATTTTTTTTAATCCGAGTCTATCTTGCAAATCAGTGGAGAAAAAACTTTATCGTTTAAAACATTCATAGTATTGCTAAAAAATCAATAGAAAAAAAGAATTCAACACTATATAGGAGTAACAACTATACCAATATGCAATATCTATGCACTCTTACGTGTCACATAGATACTGCATATTGGTATAATTGTTACTCCTATATAGTGATAGAATTCTGTACGATGAATGTTTTAAACGATAAAGTTTTTTCTCCACTGATTTGCAAGATAGACTCAGATTAAAATATCATTCAACTAACTAGGAGAAATATATATATATATATATATTCAACTAACTAGGAGAAATGAAGCAAATTTACTCTTATATTGAATTTGGTCCCAGACATATTTTTATTATTAGTGGATTGGTTCAAATTTACCCCTCAATTATAGGAAATAGAATAAGTTTGTTCTTTGTTTAAATTCAAACCCAGATGTACCCTTATCAGAAGGGGTCAAGATCGTATTTGCCCTTAAAACTGGCTGAATTTAATTTTTATTAACCCTTTTGTTTTTGGGTCACCAATTTTATTTGACTTCTATTTCTAAAACAACGAGAGAAAGAATAAAAGAAGGGGGAAAAAAACATGTAGATTTTTTTCCCAAAAATACATATCAAAAGTAGAAATTCACAAAACATTCTCTTTTACTCAAAAGATAACTAATAAGTTTTCTCTCTTTTTTTTTTGGGTAAATAACTTCTCTCTTTTAGTTTTTGTCTTTATGAAGATGAATACTCTCTTGTCTACTCAATTATAATATGTGGGTTCTTGAAGATTATTTTTTTCCTATGGAAAAATAATTAGTTTTCTAGAATTGGTGTTCTTTTAATTATTGCTAAAATCCAGGGGGAGTAAATAAGTTTTTAATAGGGGGACATGTTTACAAATCTGCTAAAATCAAGTACTAACACTACTAAGATATACACAAATTCAAAAAATATCAAATGTGCACATTTTGACTGCAAAGTTCATCCTAATATATATTTTTAAATCTTTCATTAGACGTGTTTATCCTTTTATTCTCCTTATTATTAAATATATTTACAAACTGTATGACATTAAGCGATATGTTGAGCGAGGCGTGAGATTATATGATGATGTCACGACCTAAATATCCCAATCAAAGGATCGTGATGGTGCCTAACCCTATTTGCTAGGTAAACCAGCATACAACAACAAATAAAGAAGCAAAACTAAACATTAAACAACATATTATCATAAATAAAAAGCATAACATCTAATAGCAACATCGTAAGTCTAAAACCAACATAACTGATATAACAACATCACAGTAGTATCATTGAGTACATAAGCTTCTGAGAGTATTAAATACAAAGTTCTAAATAAAGTACAATATTGTCTGATACATTTAAATAGTAACAAAAATAAGGAAGTTGACTTCAGAGCCTGCGAACGGGTATGCAACATTACCTCGAGTCTCCCCAAATGTCCAAGCTAGCTAGTCGCCTCTCAGAATACTGCAACGACCAATACTAGAATCAGCACAAAAAAATATAGAAGTTTAGTATGAGAACGGCCGACTCATATATTCAATAAGTGTCGAGTTTAATCTCGACGAGGCAGTGACAAAGTTAACCTCACATGACACTTACTTTATAAATATGTGCAGTTAATGAACAAGAGAACAAATATGAAAATAACAAGATAAATAGTTAGAAAAATAATAAGAGTAAATACTAGAAATAGTAAAATAATCACCTAAAGAAATTAACTATCATGTTTTCTCAACTATCTCAACCAGACCTATCTCAACAACTCAAATCCAAATGAATAAAACGATAGCCATGACACAACATAGCCGAGTCCACAAATCCGCATAAATGAAGAAATAGGTAAAAGACATCAGGTCAAATAGCACAGAAAAACCCGACATTCATATATCACTCATCCTTAGCGCACGTGAACACCCGTCGTGCCATATCTTTCACCCTCGTAGAACGGAAACACCCCTCATGTATAACTATTCATCCTCGCATCAAGGAAACATCCGTCGTGCCTAATAACTCATCCTCACCAAGCATGTGTAAATTAGTACCAAGAAAGGTAAGAAAAAAAATATCATCAAAGAGAGTGGTTAAGCATTATACTGTCACGATCCAAAATTCTAACATGTCGTGATGACGCCTATCGTTGGTACTAAGAAAGCCAATTTTTAAAATACTTCTATATTTCATAAAAGATAAACCAAAAGTTTTTTCATAACAGAATTTTCATAAAACAAGAGTTAAACTCAAAATACAATGCGGAAAGATAGCCCCAAACATCGGGATGTTACCAAGTCATGAGCATCTAGTTCGAAGAAACATTGTCTACAAATTTCTGTGTCTAAATGTCAACATAGAAAAGAAAGATAGCAAAGAAGGAGAACAAGGACTGCGAACGCTGGCAGCTACCTCGTAAATATCCGGTACTCGACCACGCACGAGCTCAACGTCCTCCGTTACCGGAAACACCTGGATCTGCACATCAAGTGCAAGGTGTATAATGAGTACAACCAACTCAGTAAGTAATAGAAACAAATAAGAAACTGAGAAGTAGTGACGAGCTATACAAATACAGATCATATTAGTAATTTCAACAATGAAATTAGACATGGGTAAATTCCGACAATATAAGTTAAGTCAGCTGCAAATATCATAAGTTCAGGTAGACCAGCTATAACATTTCCCAGAAGTTCAGAACAATAACATAAATCAACTAAGTGTAGCAACAAAGCAAGACAAATACAACCTCTTGGGGTAACGGTCACTCAAGATCTCAATAGCTCAAAACTCGGCTCTCAGCCGTCAATACATACACTCAATTGGTACCTGTGCTCATTGTTGATACCCAATTTTTTTCCGTATATTTTTTATATGTAAAATACTTTCAAAATAGTATATATATACATATATAAGCATGTTCAAGTATTTTATAATTTTTCCAATCTTTAAAAGATTTTTAAAATTAATTTATTGCCCTATTTTAACAGTACAAAACCAATAATTATTCTCAAAATTATTATTTTGGTGATTCACTTATTTTATCCTCATATTTATATCAAAATATAGCTCAGGTAATTTTTACACATTTTTATAGATTGATTTGGTATTTTTAAAGCTAAATTGAACTTAATTGCAATATTAGCCTATTTTAAGAATTAATTGCGTTTATAATTATAAATTTGATTCCAGTATTTTTAATCTAATATTTATATACTATTAACTAATTTAGCACCTTTAATTTTTTTTCAGAAATTATTTTACTAGTTTTATAAAATAAAAAGAAAAAAGTGGCTATTTAAAAGTTAGCCCTATTTCATTTTAATTTTAGCCCAAATTGATTTCTCATTAAACCCCAATTTCAATTTCAAACGGGCCAAACCCCTAACCCGTTAATAAAACCCGCCCAATTCCCCTTTTGATCCAGGCCGTTGATCAGTTTGATCAACGACCATAATTTCTCCTTTCCTTTTTAATTTCCCAAACACCTCTAACCCTAATCACTTTTACCTAATCAGCCGCCTTTGAATCCCTTCGTCTCTCAAACTCTCCCGAACATTACTGGAATCCTAATCGTCTCCCACCGTCTTCAACCGTGAAACCCACCGAAAACCATGGCTTCTCAGGCCATGGTGATCCTATACTCACTTTCTATTACTCCTGTGTGCTCGATACTTGAAGATTCGAGGCCAGACCTCGAAGGTCTTCACTCAGACCTTTGCCGACTCTAGGTTTCTGGCCATCTCCAGCCTTGCTCCGGCGTATCCTGGTCTTCTGAGTCTGATTCCGACCTTCTCCGACTCCGATCGGTGACCTTTCAAGGTCTTTCTCATTTTCTAGGGTTCTTCAGAAAACCCTAACTCTTTGAGGTTATGCTCCGATTCTTTTTAGATATGTTGTGTGTCTATGCTCTACTTGAGTTTTCAAACGATTTCCCTAATTTTTCTTTTGAAAATTATTTTCAAAATCCTTCTTTTTCGATTTAGGGTTTTTTGGAAAGTGTTTAAGTGTTTTATGATTTTTCTTCTTTGTTATTCATATGTTTCTCTTACTGTGTTTCCTATATCATGTTCTCGCATGCTTTCTACTGTGTTCTTGTGCTTTTTCTTTTACCATGTTCTTGTATGTTCTTTTATTGAGTTTTATACTCCGTTCTTGAATGTTCTTTACTGTGTTCTATATTCTCCACGCTTGTATTTCTTCTACCATGTTTTCCATATTATGTTCTCATGTGCTTTCTACTATGTTCTGGTATTTCTTCTACTATGTCCTGCTATACTATACCTTTCTACTGTGTTCTTTGCTATTTTCTTTCTACTGATCCTTCTTTAGGTTTCTTCTAAGAAAAAACTTTCTTAAGTATGTTTCTTCTACTCTTTCTAGTGTGTTTGCTTATTTTCTCATGGGTTCCTGAAGGAAACCTCTAAGCCTGTTTCGATTGTCTTCTCATCTATGTACTTGATTCAGGGTGGAAACCCTAAAGTTTGGGGGTTTGGCCAGGTTTGATCATATAATTGATTGAACTAGAGTTTTATTTTAAAACCCCTAACTTTTTGAGTCTCTGAACTGAGTCTGGACATTTGTTTTCATACAATGTTGAACCTCTTGCTAGACTCTTCTATACTGGATTCTTTCTATTGATTCTTACACGGGCATGACAAGTTTCTTTCATGTTTAACGTGTCCGTATGCTTTTATATGTGATGAATCTTTCTTCAAAAAGGGTTTTCAAACTAGTGATTGACTCAGAATTTCTTTTTAATAGGTCTAATTGATTGTTTGCTAATTTTTCTTAAGTTAAAACCTTTTCTATCTTTCTGACTTGGTTCATTCATACCAAATCTCAGACCTTGTGATTTCTTGGCTGTTAATTGATTTTCTTTCCTTAAATTGTACAAACATGTATTTCAGAGACCTTGTCCTTAAATAACCTTTATGTATTTACCCTCAATTGCATGCTTTACACAAGTGTTTGATTAATTTCTTTCCTTAATTATTTTTTACCCGTTTGAATTTAAATCTCTTAATTAAAGGGAGTCTTATATAACTGATTTACAATCAGTCTTCAATTATTTTCTTACCTTATTTCCTCATGACTTCCACACTATAAATACACGACCCCTCTTTTCACAAAAGACACATGATTTAACACATTTCAAACTACACAATTTCGCAATCTCTCCTAAACTCACACTTTAGTATTCTGTCTTCCTGTTAACTTTGGCTTTTGCAAGACTACTGCCTTTTCTACTTGTTTCTTCGAAACTGGTATTTTCTAATTTAAGTTTCAGCATCACCCCAATGTGTTTACTTACAATTTCTGTATCCATGTCTGCTTTATTATTTTCTGTGGAGTTTGATATTTAGTTTAGTATGCCTATGTTCTACTGCTTGCTTCTTTTATGAATCTTTGCTCCCTACCCCATTACCTCTATGTGTTTGTAAGCGGTGACTCAGGGCATAGCAATATGAGTTGTTATCCATGAACTGAGTTCTGAACCTTAACCTCCAAACAGGCTAGAGGGTGTGCCATCATCTCCCATTGCTGAGTATGCCCATCAACCTGCTCTCCTTGTGTTCTTACAAATTCTCACTTCCCATATGCCCTTATGTGTGCTGATTTTAAGTTATTCCCCTCTCCCTCTCCCTTCTCAGAATCCCATTCCTGCACTTGCACTCTCTCTTAGTTCCTAAGTTCTGCCCCCCTCTTGTGAGCCTTGCCTTGGAACCTTGAGTTCCCTCTGAACTTGGACACCTGAGGGATGGCCCTTCTACACTACACTATTGTCCTGGTTTGGTAATGTATATGGGGTGTAAGCACTGCCCGGAGTCCATGAGGCTCTTAGGGAACTCTGACATACCCCAAATGAGAGAAAGGCTTTTGAAATCTGATCTTTGGAGATGGTTTACTTCATACTTCAGACAGAAAGTCTGAATCAGGCTCTCCTTGGTTGTAATTTTTAATTTCTGATGTATTTTTCTTTATTCTCTTTGAGCTGTAATAAACTTTCGGTGATGTTTAGTGAAAATGGAGGGGTAACTATGCATGAAAAAAGGGTAGATAACTTGCCTATAGGAATCTCTAATTTTAGTGTTTCTCATGTAGTTACCATGCCTATAAGACTTTTGCACTTTCATATAGTTACCATGCCTATAAGACTTATGCACTTTCATATAGTTACCATGCCTATAAGACATGCATTTTTTATAGTTACCATGCCTATAAGACTTACGCATTTTCATGTAGTTACCATGCCTATAAGATTTCTGCATCTCATTTAGCTATTATGTCTATAAGAAACTCTGCATTCTCATTTAGATGACATGCCTATAGGGATTCTGCACTTTCATGTAGATATTATGTCTATAGCTTCTGTACACGCACGTAGAGAATATGCCTATAGGTCTTTTCTAATTCTTACATACCCGCTTTTCACTAGATAAACTCATATATAGGCCCTAATAACCAAAAAATATAATTAGATACACAACGCTTAGATATCATATTGTAGAATTTCTGCATTCTTCTATGTCTATAACAATGTTTTAAGTTAGCAAACACATAGAAAGCATGCCTTTAGGGGTTCTAATTCAAATCTAAATCGCCTCATTCGTTTATAAGTTTAAAAAACTGGCGTTAATAACGCATTACCAATGGCAGAACCTGTGCTCATTTTTATTGGCAACTTTCTTTTTACCTAAATCAATCTGCAATCAGTTTTTCTTCTTTTGTTTCTGAAATCAGCAGATATCATGCCTATAGGTTTCGTTTATCACTAAGGCAAGCCTCGGGATAAACTTATAAACTGAATCAGATTTTATTAACTACAACCAGTAGGTAGGCCTGATTCGGGCTTCTTATCTAAACTATGTAATAAATCAGTCTGCCACCAATTCCTTACAAGTTTTATTTAGACCTTAAACAATACATGTAAGACACGCTAAACTATGTATTTTCTCTGGTTTAAGGAGGTTTGTCTGAGCCTTATTATTTGCTTATATGCTCTCCCCCAAACTTGCTATATGTGTTTTGATTGCCGCCTTAGTATTTTAACCTTTTGAAACCACAAATAAGTCAATGTCCCCTCTCTTTAGGAATAGTAATCCCAAATACCTCCGAAATTGATAGGAGTGGGGCGGATAATAGCATGCAATAAGTGAAACGAAACCATTCCACATTTAATACCTTAACGGGGCAGAAAATGGTAGATATGGATATGATGACCACGCGATAACACCACGTGTATAAGTGGTTACCGAGTGTTGTGTGGGGTAATCCGTATTATTTATAAACCTAGGACCCCCCTCTCTTTTACTTGTTTATTTCATTGTTTATTTTTAAATTTCTCAAACTATTTTTTTTCTTCAAAATTCAGCTTTTCTTTCGTTTCTTTTCATTCCATCTATTTACAACCATTATGTGAAATCCCCTCTTATTTGAAAGTCCTACTTGCTTAACTGTTATTTATATTTAAAGTCACAACACTAGCTTGGCAGGGAACCACACTAGTGGATTCTGAGGGGTGCCTAACACCTTCCCCTTGGAATAATTCAAGCCCTTACCCAATCTTTGGTTATCCAAACAAAACCCTTCTTTGTGTCCTAATGCACTTTAATCATTAGGTGGTGACTCTTCACTTCTCTTAAACCCAATCCCCAAAAGGGAACGAGTTGTCCTCCCAAATGTCATAAACCCGATTTCGCGAGAAAAAGGGGGCATCGACAGCATGACGACTCTGTTGGAGATTTTTTTAGGCTTTTACCATTTCAAGTTATTGCTATGACTTTACAGTTCTTATGTGCCTTTATTTGTTTAATCCCTTTAAGCATTTAATTCCCTCTCCTATTGCAAAAACTGACTCGTTTCTTTACTTCTCTCTTTTATTTCTTTTACTGTTTTCCTTTACTGCTTTCCTCTATTACTGTTTTAAGTTATGAAGAATCGTTGTAATTATTGCTTTTGTAACGTGCAAATACGTGAAAACTTGTTTTAATTATTGTATAAGCATGTTTTCAACATCATACTCCACTCGTGCCAAACAAAATACCATAGCAACGCTTATAATGAGTGGTTGCGCTCTTCCGATATTATCACCCCTAAATTCGGCAAGGCATATTTGCGGTAAAACCAGTTGATCAACGGTGTAGTTGACGATTCCGCATCTTTCCCTCTTGAGTTGTCTGCTCAAGGGTACCAGTCTAAAACCCCATAGAAACCCTTTCTCTTTAAATTATGCATGCATCATGGTCAAACCTAGCCGAGTCAGTTATGTTGTCCGCATAATGACTCTTTAAGATAGCCTTGTCCAAAGTCCACTAGGTTTCCTTGAAACCCAAAACGGACCTTATCACGTTCTGTGCATTTATTTGGAGAACTAAAATGCTTCTATGCCAATTATTGATATTTAGTAGTCGAGTCTGGCGGGGGTAAGGGACTAACACTTTGTCTTGCAAAAATATGAGGCACGAAATCCCCAAATTTGGCATGGTCACCAACATCCACCCGAAATTGCTAAATTGGCGTGAAGATATTCATTCCAGTGATCAAGCTCTTGTCAGGAAATATCTGGAAAATCTACCTTCTCTCCTGGAAATTCAACCCAATAATAAAATCGTAGAAGCTGCCACTTTGTTTTGGGATTGTGATAGGTCCGTGTTCCACTTTGGAGACATTGAAATGACACCATTGCTTGGGGAAATAGGAGGACTGGCTGGTATACCATGGGAAACTCCGAGTTTGTTAATGCCGAAAAACCGCAAGGGTAGAGGTTTTCTCAAAATGATGGGTCTAAAGAATAATCCACACTTGACATGTTTGAAAGAGTCGTACATTCCCTTTGACTACTTGTACGAGAGGTACTGTCACAACAAATTTTACCGTACTTATCCTGATGAGTTCGCCCTTACATCAACGGGGCATATTCATCGAAGGGTCTTTGTCTTCATGTTCTATTTCTTGGGTATGATAGTGTTTCCAATGAAGAAAGCAAGGATCCATACCAGGCTAACTATGGTCACCAAAACTCTAATGGAAGGAATTGACGGACAACCATTCAGTCTCGTACCAATGATCATCGTAGAAATATACCGAGCCCTAGAAAGGTGTCAATAGGGAGACAAACATTTTGAGGGTTGTAATCTGCTACTTCAACTTTGGCTCATGGAATATCTCCAAACGGGTGAGTACCGACAGGAGATCCAGTGAAGGGGCTGGGATGATCATATAACTTCATCACTCAAAGTGAATGAATTACATGCCCAACATGTCCGCCCAATCGGAGGATGCTAGAGAATGGGTAGAACTCTTTGATAATTTGATTGAGAACCGGGAACAATGGATATTCGAGTGGTTCCCTACCGAAGAATTTATAGTTCGATCCAGGGATGCGCCATTTCTAATACTGATCGATTTGAGGGAAACCTACCCTTATGTCCCTCTCCGAGTTATGAGACAAGCAGGTAGGAAGCAGGTTATACCAAGGGTCGACAAGATGAGTCACTTTTGAGCTGACTTCCAGAATGACGATAGTCCGCACAGGTGCCAGGCTTAGCATATGTGGCATTGCAAGATTGTCTTGGGAAAGGACACCATCAAACCAGACAGATATCATGTTGGTTGCATCCCACACTATTCAGGCTGGCTGGAGGACAATCACAACGGTCTGGGTCAACCCGGATTTGTTCGAGGTCACAGGATCATCAATGAAAAGGCTGAAGCACAAGTCAAGTACAATCAACTGCGCAAGAGGATCCGGGAGTGTGAAAATGAGCACTGTAAAATACAAGAAGCATATTAAAAACTAATCGAAGAGTGGAAGGACATGGTTGTCAGCGCTAACAAGCGATTGGTCTATCTAGAGCGAGGTATAGTAGAGTTGGAAAAGAAGTTTCTGAAGAGGGTCGAGGATTGCCAGACTACTGAAGGAAATGAAGGCGGACATCTATCCATAGCCTACTTGCTACTAGGACTTCACAAGCTAGTGAAGCTGTTCGATAGAGCCAAAGATGCCGAGTCTGGGGAAGGTTCTTCCGGGACCAAATAGATAGGAGTTTTTCCTTTTTTGCTTTGAGAAATGTAATAAGGCCTATGGCCACTAGTGACATTTTTATTTCATGTCGTTTAGTGTCGTTTTGGGATTCGTCTACTTTTATCAATAGAATGTGGCATTTAGCATTCTAAGTTCTCCAAATCAACTTGTCGCTAGGCCTACCTCGGGCACAAAAGAGGTTTCCCAAATTAGGACATGATTTACATTCTTGCACTACGTATTTAAGTATTGCAACATTTTTCTTATAACCCTCACTAACTTATCACCTTTTTGTTTTCACTTTTTTATTCTCCTCCTCAAAGGTTAGTTCGTGAACTCTGGCAACATCATCATATTTTATAAGACCCAGGGGCCCTCCACCTACTCCTCCTCCCAGTTCTATCAGACACAAAAGCAAAAGAAGAATGGAATATACGAACAACTCAGCTGAACTGGTAGAGGTCACTCGTGGTGCTTTGGTCCCTAAGGAAAATGCATCTCAACTAGAACAAAAGCTATTGAAGTTTCAAGAAGAACTTGATCAGGTTCGGAATGTGGCAAGTCTGTCATTTTTCCTCAGCACTCCAAAAGTTACTTTCCCAAATGCTCAGAATCCCATACCTCCACAAAATATCCCAAAGCAACAAAACCATCCCGCTCCTCACCACCACTGCAATACTTGCCACACTCCCAACAATACTCTACTGCTCATCCCGAAAACTTTGAACTCCACAAATGACCACTGCCACACCCAACACAACACCCCCATCTATGTGGAGACTGTGCCACACTCCACCCAGCCCATCTCAAGCACACCCGAGTCCAATGATAAATACTCGCTCATCAGAAATTTGGCTGAAGAGCTTAAAAGATTGACCACCAGAATTCAAGGCGCTGAAGGTAGTAAGGGAATTGAGGGGCTAAACTATGAAGATCTATGCATACAGGCCGATGTCAAATTTCCCGAGGGGTACAAACCTCCCAAGTTCGAAATGTTTGATGGTACAGCGGTTCCCAGGGTTCATTTGAGAACACACTGCGACAAACTGGTCGGAGTGGGAAGAGACGAGAAGATCCGCATGAAGCTTTTCATGAGGAGCTTGAAGGGAGACGCCTTATCTTGGTACATTAGCCAGGATCCAAAGAAGTGGTCAAACTAGGTAAGCATAGCGTCTGATTTCATGGATAAATTCAGGTTCAACACAGAGAATGCACCGGATGTGTTCTATATCCAAAACTTGAAGAAGGAACCCACAGAAACCTTCCATGAGTATGCTACTAGCTGGAGATCAGAAGCTTCTAAGCTCAAATCGGCCTTAGAGGAAGAACAAATGAATAAGTTTTTCTTCCGGGCTCAGGACCCACAATATTATGAGAGGTTGATGCTGATTGAGAATCATAAATTTTCTGATATCATCAAGCTAGGAGAAAGGATCGAGGAAGGCATCAAGAGTGGTATGGTTATGAACTTTGAAGCCTTGAAGTATACCAATAAGGCATTACAATCTGGTGGTACATCCAAGAAAAGGGACGTAGGCATTGTAATGGTTGCAAGAGAACCAAATCCCCTATCAAATACCAAACCTATCCAATGCCTCCACCCACATATCAACCTACTCCAAATTATCAAGCACACTCACCCACTTACCAAACTCCACCACCCACTAATCAATCAGCTCCACCTCCTGCATATCAGCCCACTTCACCTAAATACTCCCAACCGGCACATGTTTACCAAGCCTACAACACCCAACCATCCTACTATCAATCACCTCCCCCAAGTCAAAACTTCCCTAGACCTCGACCAAAATTTGACCGCAGACCTCCCAAACAATATACACCAGATTTCCCACCATTGGGAGTCGTGATGGTGCCTACTGTCGGAGCTAGGTAAGCCAAGCATTAAAACCTTTTCGGATAACAACACAACAGTAATAACAATAATAAACCTTTAAGTAAAAGTGGAAGTCTTTTATAACATAAATAACTGGAAACCAAAAATGCGGAAATTAATATTTCTCTACCCAAGACTGGAGTCTCTATCTCACGAACCACTAAAGAGTGCTACAAACAAGGCTGAATAGAAAATACAAAATGTCTGTCTCGGTAAAATGAAAACAAACTAAAAATATGGAAAGGGACTTCGGCCTACGAATGCTAGCTAGGCTACCTCGTAAGTCCCTAGACTGAAGTCAACTCTCGATCAGTATACAACTACTGTGGTCCAAAAGCTGCTCCGGTACCGTGATCTGTGCAAAAAGCACAGAAGTATAGCATCAGCACAACCGACCCAATATGCTGGTAAGTGCCTGGCCTAACCCCGGCGAGGTAGTGACGAGGCTAGACAGGACTACCAAATCAACCTGTGCAGTTCAATATATATATATATATATGAAAAATAAAAGGAAAGAATACTGAAATTAAACAGTTAAAAAGGGAGGGAAGCATGCTATGGGGGAGTACAATCCAGATATAAAGTCAACAATTTAAGAAAGGAACAGGGCAATAACAATATTTAACAATAGCAGGAAAATCAATAGTTGCACGACATCAACCTTCGTGCTTTTACTCTCAATCTCACAAAAGCAATCAAATAAAATGAACGGCATCACCCTTCGTGCTTTCTCTCACATAACTCTCATTTCATGGCACGAAATGATCCTTCGTGCAAATATAGTCAAATCAGAGCACAAAATGTCCCTTCGTACATAAATAATCAAAAACATGGCATAGAATGACCCTTCGTGCAAATATAATCAAAACACGGCACGGAATGACCCTTCATGCAAATACAATCAAAACATGGCACGGAATGACCCTTCGTGCAAATATAATCAAACATGGCACGAAATGACCCTTCGTGCATTATCACTCTTCCTCACCCAAACAACAATCACAACCAAATGGGTGAGGGAATAAACAAATAATAAGAAATGTCCCGGCAAGGGAAAAACACAATTAAATAGCTAAATCCCGGCAAGGGAGCAACAATAACAACTTTCACATCCGGGCAAGGGAGATAATCAACAAACTCAAACCATCTCGGCAAGGGATTAATCATATCTCTTTCCATTTCTTTCATTTCTTACTCAATAGTATTTTTATCGTTCGAGCCAACACTCCAAAGAATTCACAATTCACAATTAATCCTCATGCTCTTCGCATTATTTAGAAATCATTAATTTAGCCTGGAAGAGTTCCAAAATATACCAAAATAAGCACAAACAAAGACCCACGGTCATGCTAGACACCAGTGTATAGATACTCATCACCATGCCTATACACCGTACTCGATCATTTAACAATTTGCAATCAATAACACTCTAATCCTATTCCCTCAAGCCAAAGGTAGATCAAACACTTACCTCAAATGCTCCAAAAATCCCCTCAAGCCTCTACTATATCTTTACCCCTTGAATTCACCACAAACCGCTCGAATCTAGTCACAAATTACTTGAATGTATCAACAAATGCTGATTGAATCAATTTGAATACATGAAAATGAATTTCCCAAAGTTTTACTCAAAAATTCCCAAAATGCCCTCGGGCCCACGTGGTCAAAACCTGAGGTTCGAACCAAAACCCGATTACCCATTCCCCCACGAGTCCATATCTATGATTTGTTTTGAAATCAGACCTCAAATTGAGGTCCAAATCCCCAATTTTAAGAAAACCTAGGTT
>MU762544.1:8492-41967 GCA_026770625.1 Nicotiana glauca
CATGTAAACTAATTGAGACATACCAGTAGAGAAGCAAAAGAGTGCAGAAGAAAGTAAACAAAGTCCACAGCAGTGCAAGTATCAGAAAGAGAGAGTTTAAGTGAGAGTGAGTTGTGACCTCAGATTGCGTTCTGTGTTCGTGTGTGTTCAAAGAGAAGGGAGGAGAGTATTTATAGTGTGAAAGTTGTAAGAATAGAGTAAGAAAATAATTAAAGTCTGATTTTCAATCAACCATATAAGACTCCCTTTAATTAAGGGATTCAAGTTCAAACGGGTAAAACAATTAAGGGAAGGGATTTTGAAAGAATATTTTTCTAGCAGTATAATAAAGGGTAAGTACATAGAAGCTATTTAAGGAAACAAACCAATAGTACCCGGTTTGAAAAAAAGAAAAGGGAATCAATCAATAAAACCAAAATTACATGCTTTCTCGAATGAATCAGGTTGAGAAAAAGGGTAAAGAAAGGTTCACTTAGGGAAAATCAAGAACAATCAAGTAAACACCATCAAAAGGATTCATAATCAATTAGTAGTTGGCAAAAAATCTTTTGAAAGAAGAGTGTCATATATAAAGTACACAAACATGTGAATCAAGAAGAGACTGTCGAGCTATGTAAAAGAGAGAGGAGTTCAAAATCATAAAACTCAGGATCATAAGCAAAGAGATACAAGTTCAATTTGCAGACTCATAGTGAATCTAAGAGTCCAGGGTCCCAAAGTGGAGCCTTAACTCGAACACAAGGAATCAAAATCATCAAAGAAAACCACTAAATCCCAGGGTTTCAAAACATGGAAGTGAGAAAGCAAGTCATTTGCTTCAGAGTCTCAACAAGACAGATATGATAACACGTTAAATGACAAAAGAAAAAGAATCATGAAGAACACATTTTGAGAAAACTCGGAACTTAAACAAATTCAAAAGAAGGAGATAATACAGACGTGAACACAAGTAGATGAAACATGTAAAAATATGAATAGAGTCCAGTAAAAAAAATCAAATAACTTAACAGTAAACACACATAGTAAAAGAGTAGAGAAAACATGGCAAAGTTTAACATAAATTACATGCATAGTAGAAAAGAAAAGGTAGAAGACAGTACACATGTAATAAAGAAATCATACGAGTAGGATATGAAGAAACACACATAAAGCAAACAAGGAGAAACATCAGAAAGATTTTTTTTTCAAAAATACTTTCAGAAACCCTAAAATTGAAGAGAAACGATTTTGAAAAGAAGCTTTTGGGGAAAACACCTTAGATGGCAAGAAAAGCTTAGATAACGCATAGATCTAGACAAATAACGATGAAAGAACTTTGAATAAGCTAGGGTTTCTGAGAACCCTAAAGGACGAGAAAGGCTTGGAAGTCACGAGATTAGATCTGAGTCGATAAGGTCGGAGCCAGGCTCAGGAGGCTAAGGCATGTCGGAGCAGGGCCGGAAATGGCCGGAAACCTCAAATCGGTGAAGGTCTGAGTGAAGACCTCTGAAGTCTGGCCTCGATCCTTCGAGCATCAGGCACGTAGGAGCAATAGGAGGTATATATGGTTTCCATGGCCTGAGAAGCCATGGATTCCGGTGAGATTTGGGGTGAGGATGACGAGAAGCTGCTAGGGTTAGGGAAAGGTTGAGAGAGAGATGAGAGGATCCAAAGGCGGCTACCAGAGGGAAATGAGGGGATTGGGGTTGGGTTAGGCGAATTAAAAAAGGAAAGAAGAGATCGCGACCTTTGATCAGATTGATCAACGGTCTGGATTAAAAGAGCCTTGGGTCGGGTAGGATGAACGGGTCATTGGGTTAGGTTAGATGGGATTAGGCTGGCCCGATTTTAAGATTGAAATTGGGCCAAATTCAGACTAAAAAAAATGAAATGTAAATGGGGATACAATTGAAACGAATTGGGGCTATATTTTAAATAGCCATTTTTTCCTTTTATTTAAAAAAAATAGTAAAATGATTATTAAATTAAATTAAAAGTACTGAGTCAGTAAATAACATATAAATATTAATTTAACAGTATCGGAACCAATTTTTACAATTATAAAAATGCAGTTAATCTTAGGATAGGCTAAACTTGCAATTACATGCAATTTAACTTTAGAAATACCAAATAAATTTATAAAAATATACAAAAATCACCTTAATTATATTTTGGTGCAAATATGAGAATGAAAAAAATAAATTATTCACCAAACATGATAGTTTGGGAATAACTATTGAATTTTCTACTATTAAAATAGGCAAAAAAAATTGGTTTTAAAATTTTAAAAAAATAAGAAAAAATACCAAAACTTCTTGGGCATGCTTATATATGCATGTATATGTTATTTTGAAAGTATTTTGGGTATGTAAAATACTCAGGAAAAAATTGGGTATCAACAGATAGGTGGCACATTAAGGGATCTCTACTAATCCCCAAAAGTGGGGCCCACCTAAAACAATTTAAAATGTAACATTCCTAGTCCAAAATTCATTTTCTATTCTCTTTAACCTTTAAGGAAACGTTACTATCCATCTCTTTCAGGAAAAGTTCATCATTGGATAAACATGTTCATCTCTTTAAAGAAAAGCATAGCAACGTTACTATTCATATGTTTAAGCAAATGTTTCATCCTTGGATAAACATGTTCATCTCTTTAAAGAAAAACATAGAAATGTTACTGTTAATCTCTTTAAGGAAAAGTTGCATCCTAAATTTTCTTTGCATAGAAACGTGATAGCTTCGAGCTTTTCATACGACTTGTTCCGTGTTGTCGCAATTGACGTGTGTTAAGGGAATTATCAAGAGAATCGGCTTGGATATGTCAAGGCTATCCCTTCTTTATTTTTGGGATGATCTATAGGATACAAGCAAAACGAGCAAATGCACAACTTTCATAAATTACTCTATATGTAGAAATGTTAGAGATGTGTATATTCTTATTCTCCCATGTGCCATATTATTCTATCATTTATTCATGGGTATCAAAAATACGTAAGTTGGTAAATTATATTTTATGATTTTAATCAGAGGCATAATGGTCTTATGACGTACCGAGAGATTTTATTAATGTATTTCATATGTATTTCATGCATTTATACCCATGACCAGATGAAGTTATGGATATGTATATATATGTATATGGAATATTGGAAAGGTTATGGTGTTATATACGCACCACCACCTGATCAGCTGGTATACGTTGATGATTTTGCCCACAGTGGTCGAGATGATATGATGGGATGCCCTCAGAGGCCTGATGATATTATGAAAAATGTACCTATGCACGACATGATATTTATACACATATGCATGACAATATAATTATTTTATGAATTACAGAGTTATCCAAACTTACAGGTTGAGTCATTTATTCTATATTTCTTCCATGTCTGTTATGTACTTATTTATGTGCCTTCATACTCGTTACATTATTCGTACTGACGTTCCTTTTGCCTGGGGATGCTACATTTCATGCACGCAGGTCCCGATAGACAGGTCAAGAGGCCTCCACGTAGGCCATCAGCTCAGCGGAAGATGTTGGTGCGCTCTATTTGCTTCAGAGTTACTTGTTTGGTTAGTATGATTTAGACGTGTATTGTTTGGTATGACGGGACTCGGTCCCGACCTTCATGAAATTATGTATTCTTAGAGGCTTGTAGATAGATGTCATGTACATAAATGATTGTATAGCCTTGTTGGTCTATGTTCATTATACAAGTGGTTATTTTGGTCTTATAAGCTCGTATGTATTATGTATAAGTTGGTATCACATGTTGTATTCTACTTATCTCACGGAAGCCTTCCACCTCAGTAGTATGACATGAAAAGATACGTTATGTTGGTACTCGGTAGAGTAAGTTATCGAGTGCTCATCGCGGCCCATCAGTTTGAGTCATGACAAAAGTGGTATCAGAGCAGTTCTATCCTAGAGAGTCTACAAACCGTGTCTAGTAAAGTCTTGTTTATGGGTGTGTCATGCACCGCACTTATAAGTAGGAGGCTATAGGGCATTTAGGACTATCACTCTTTCTTCTTACTTTAGGTCGTGTGATAGAGCTCAGCTGTAAGAATTAAAATTCCTAATTTTTATTTTATCGTAATAAGACAATACCTACATCCAGAAAGACGGTTGGTAAAAGACAAGGCTATAGAAGAGTTGAGTCAGAGGAACTCGACTTTGCATCATGCTTATGATAAGTAAACGTGAGATCTTCAGTAGATCATATGCGTACTAAAAGGTGTAAGCCTCTTGATAAGGAGTCTTGAGGCAAGAATATCTATCCACCTTTATGGTAAAAGACAATGAGAGATTCAGAAGATAAATACAAGCTTCAACAAGCAAAAGACGCAAGATGAAGAAGGGTACGAGACGCCCAGTTAATAAAGGTTAATAGTATTTATAATTCAGGTAGATGAATACGAGCTTTTTGAGTTATATTCAACAGTAACTGAGGTATGTACAACTGGCCGTACCCATCTCAGTTATGCTATATGGGGGCTAACAGGTGTAGTTTAAGAAAAAGACGGAACATCAGGATCCGGCTAGGGTTAGAGTAACCCAAAATGGTGAATGGATTATTGTGTTAGTTGACTTTTTCCGAAGGGTATTACAAATGTGCTAATAAATCTTCTTGTGAGACACCCAGATGGTGCACTCTAGAATATTACAATAGATGTGAATATTAGCATGATCGAATTCAGAAGATAGGCACTGAAAGCCTAGAAGGGATAAATATTACCTTAGTGTGACTCTCGTCCCTAGTAGAGCAAGGATAGTGAGCAATCCAAAGAGCTGATGGATAAAGCAACTGCCACGCCCCAAACCGAGGGACATGACCGGCGCCTGACCGGATAGCCCCAGTCAAGCGGACCTGGTTGCCTTTCCTATCCCACGTGTTACCCCATATTTTCATTGCTCATTAATCAAGGAATTAGCCATTTATAAATAAAACACCTTTTTACAAAACATACATGGTTACTTAACGAGGTTTACAACCTACACCGCCCAACATACAAAATACATATTTACATAAGTTCGTAACCCACATTTACTGTCTACCGAGCCTCTAAGGATACAAAAGATAATACAATACTTGCCGGTAACAAGGCTCCGGCTATACCTTACACAAATACCAAAACATGACTCCGGAATAAAAAGAGAGCGGCATGAGCCACGCAGGGCCCCGAGAGGAAAAGGGCTCACCAATACAGCTGACGAAAAGTGAAGGGGAGCTACGGTCGGTGGACTAGGGTACCTGCTATGGATCCACCTACAATCATAACACGAATGTAGCGCCCCCGACAAAAAGGAAGTCAGTACATTTGAATTGTACTAGTATGTATGAATAAACTTGACCCCAAGCAAAATCAAACAATACACAAGTAACAAAAAGTAATAGAATCAACGATCAAATGCGCATGAAAGGAACAACCAAAGACAAACAAGTTTCACAATCTCTCCTTTCCCCTTTTCAACATTATTTCATCACATCAATGATTTCACAACTTTCACATATTTTCATGTCAATAGTGATTTCAATCACTTTTTCCACCCTTATTACCTCCCCCACCATTATCATTCCAACCCACAATTTATCATTTTGTGTTGCGGCGCGCAACCCGATCCCACCGGATAATTACATTTCACAAACAATACAACAACTACAACAACTCACAAGAACAACAACAACAATTCTCAAGAACTACAACAACAATTCTCAAGGAATAACCACAACGTTTCACAAAGAATTTCCATAACCATCAATAACATCTCCATCATATACAACAGCCCAATGTACAATTTAAGTCACAATGATAATTGCCCACGACAAGCCACATATGATATTACCACAGTTGTTTCAATTGCATCAATTACGATTTATTTCCATCATTTGTTACATAGCTCTTACCACACCAACACATTCATACACACACATTTGGTTTGTTGCCATTTACTTGCACCATTATATCGAAAGACTTAACCAACAACGTTCAAGGCACATTAATCTCAAGAATTTACAAATAGTCCACGTAAGTAAACACATACCAATTACCCGTACACCAAAAAAGGGGACTTTACAAAGGTTAAAGTTAGCCATACATACCTCGTTTAAGCTTTTCTTAAGTTACTACAACATTCCGAAAATTCTAGCAATTCCAATCTACTTTGAGACATAACAAAATTAAACACAAACTTGAAAGGTATTCATGGTTTCAGCTCATTTGAGCATTTTATCAAATACTAGTTGAGCATCTTATTTTCAAATCTCTTTTTCAAGGTTTTCCTTCATTCCCCAACCAAATATTCACTTATATGTTAAACAAACTACCCACAAATCTAATTTGTACATGCATATATACATAATAGTATTACACCCAAGAATCATACCTCAATACCCCATTTTATACCCAAACTCGAAATTAAATCCTAGGGTATAGAATCTTTCCTCTTAGATGAAGAACTTGTGATTGGGTTCTTTGATTCTTGAAGGTTGATGCAAGGTTTGGATGATTATGAAGTTAGACCTCTCCTTTCTCTCTATATATGCTCTCATCTCTCTCTAAAATCAGTAAGAAATGACCCCAAAATGAACTCTAAAGCCTATATATTGAAATGGGGTCGGGTTATAAAAATTAGAAAATTAACCCTCTGATGTCGAGTCTGCTATAGCAGAACGGATCGCAAAATAAGAATGCTGGCCGCATAATGCACCACAAAATCGCCGCCTAAAATTGGGCTACACTGGCCCAGTCTGCGACAGAAATGCAACCGCAAAGTCAGAAATGCGACTGGTTTTGCGGTCGCAGATGTGACACAGGATCACATTTTCCATCCTTTGGTAATTTGATCATAACTTTACCTATGAATGTCCAAATGACGAACGGTTTGAAGTGTTGGAAACTACACTCAAAGACTTTTCATTTGATAGGTCATG
Source organism: Nicotiana glauca (assembly GCA_026770625.1). NCBI lineage: Eukaryota > Viridiplantae > Streptophyta > Magnoliopsida > Solanales > Solanaceae > Nicotiana > Nicotiana glauca. The sequence goes on from MU762544.1 coordinate 15,410, forward strand.
AAACCTTATACATATTTAGCTATGCTCGTTCAAAGTAGGGACTAGTGCAAGCTCACTTGGAATTTTAGTCTATTATGAACTTAGGATCCTTAGGTTCATTCGTCCTCGAATGAGGATTTTGAAAATCTGTTGGTTTTGAAAAAAATAAAAACATGATATGCAAGCTCCCAAATTTTCACTAACTCCCCTATTTTTAGAAAATTTCGCCAGAGTTTCCTTTGTAATTTTGACATATCCACCTGTCAGAGAGCCCTCGAAACATATTTCCAAGCACCATTACACAACTTCTATTATCCCAACAATTGGTATACAATTCATTTCCTCATCACTTGCACATATTCAATCACTTGACAAATTTTTGCACATAGTTTGGTCACTTCAATGAGTCCCATACAGTTCAACCAATACACTATACACATCTCAATTAATCATTACCAATCTATACTACCATTAATCATTCACTTATCACAAGAGTTCTTACAACACTTTCATTTACCGAAAAAAGGTTTGCACATGACTCAAATAATCACAACACATATAATTCTTGCACAACTTGAGGAGTTACAATAGTAAAGCATTTAGGGGAGATATGAGGTGTATTTACACTAAATGGAACACAACATTAGTTTGCTTAGAGATAAGAGTTCGCACGATCACTACTAGACTTATTCAAATAAATGGGGATATTTTTGTTTCATTTCATCTTCCGCTTCCCATGTGGCTTCCATAACTCGATAAAGCACCACAATATTAATATATCAATGATAAGAACCTCAGCATTACAAACACTACTTTATCATGATGATACCTGGGCATGGACTGCACATTTTTAAATCATATCACCTAGAAGGTACCTTTCAAATCAAAACCAACTACTATGCAATCATGAAAAAATATTTTATTTCCACAATACTCAAGAATCAAAATTTTCCAGAAAATTGCCATTATACGGTCGCAGATCAGATATACGGACTGTATTTCTGCCGCAGAGTTAATCAGAGAGTTTGTCAAAATTGATGATGAAAATACGGTCTATTATGTGATTGCATAATCAATATGCGGACCGCATAATCATCGCATAAATTTCTCAAGGATTTGTGAAAGTCAGTTCTGCGGTGCAGTATGCGATCGTAGAACAGGAATGCGGACCGCATTCTCGTCACATACTAAAGCAGAAATGCTCAGAGTTTTGGGGAACTTCTGCAGACCGCATTTTGATTCTGCGACCGCAAAGGGTGACCGCAGATCCTGCTGGGGCTTCTATTTTTCTAAAATTTTAAACCCGACCCCTTTTTAATAAAACACCCCAACCCCTCATTTTAAGGATCTTCTGAAAAAATAAGAGAGAGGGAAGAGAGGGTCCTTGAGAGAGAAAGCAGTCTTCATCAATTTGATTCTTCAAAACTATTCAGGCCAGGAAAATTCAAAGTAATTGCCCTCATCCCCATTCTTGCAGGTAAAATCCCTAACCTTTTTTCTTGATTTTCAGGTTAACTAAGGGGGGGAGTCTCATGCATTGATTCTTGAAATTAATGGTTGAAATTGCACATGCATGCCTTCTTAAAACCTAAAACCTAGCAAGGGGAAACTAGGTAGAGATAGAGGTTTGCAAAAGAAGTGCTCATAAGCTAAATAAGTTTGAGTAGAAATTGTGAACCCGAATTCTAAGTCATGTGTATTAACCTGTGCACTAGATTGATGTTGCTAGACTATTTGGTGAATTGAAAGTAGAATTTAAAAGGGAATTCGGCTCCAGGTATGTATGCCTAACTTTGACCTTTGTAAAATCTCCTTGTTTGGTGTACGAATGTTTGGTATGTAATATCTACATCAATTAATTGTGAAATTCGTGTGATTGGTATGATTGTGAATGTGATATATGGTAAGAGCTGAGGAACAAATGACGAAAGAAAATCGTAAATAATGCAACTGGAATAATTGTGATAGCAACATCTAAGGCATATTGTGGGCAATTATCGTTGTGATGTAAAACACATATGAGTTGTTGAATATGATGGAAATAGTATTGATGATTATGGAAATACTTGTAAATTGTTGTTCTTACTTCTTAAGAAGTGTTGTTGTTGATCTTTGTGAATTTTTCATTGTTGTTGTATTGTTTGTGAATTGTAACTGTACGGTGGGATCGGGTTGTGCGCCGCAACATGAAGTTATAAGGTGTGTGTAGTGGTGATAAGGGTGGCCGAGGTAATAAGGGTGGCCAAGGTAATAAGTGTGGAAAGTGATCGAAATCACTATTGAAATAAAAATATGAGCAAATTGTGAAATTATTGATATGGAAGGGGAAACATGAGAGATTGTAAACTTGTTTGGCTTGATTGTTCCTTCCTTGTGCATTTGATTGTTGTTTCTATTATTGTTACCTACTTATGTATGATTTGAGTTTACTTAGAGCAAAGTTTGTTCATACATACCAGTACAATTCAAGCGTACTGACGTCCCTTTTGCCGGGGGCGCTACATTCGTACTATGATTGTAGGTGGATCCATAGCAGGTACTCCAGTCCACCGACCGTAGCTCCCCATCACTTCCCGTCAGCTGAATTGGTGAGCCCCTTTCCTTTTGGGGCCTGCGTGGCTCATGCCGCTTCTATTTTGGGATCTTGTTTTGATATTTGTATAAGGTATAGCCGGAGCCTTGTTACCAGCAAGTACTGTATCATCCTTTTTCATGTTTAGAGGCTCCGTAGATAGAAAACGTGGGTCATAAACGTATGTGATATGTATCTTGTATGTTGGGCTATGTAAAATGTAAACCACGCTAAGAATCATGTACCGTGTATATGTTTTGTATTAAATAGGTGTTTTAGTTGTAAATGGTTATTTTATTTGGCTAATAAGTAATGAAAAATGGTAACACGTGAGGTAGGAAAGGCACCCAGGTCCACTTGACTGGGGCCACCCGGTCGAGCGCCGGTCATGTCCCTCGAATTTGGGGCGTGACAAACTTGGTATCAGAGCCTAAGGTTTTAAGAGAGTCCTAGGATGTCTCAGAGCCGTGCCTAGTAGAGCCCTTCTTATCGGTGTGTTGTTGACCACATCTATAAGTAGGGGGCTACACAGGCATTTAGGACATTATCCTCTTCTTTGTTATTCCATATCGTGTGGTGAAGTGGAAAGTGGAAGTATTTACGTCTAACTCGTGCTTTGTTCCGAAATTTTCAGAAATGGCACCTAAGAAAAAAGCTAGACCTGGCCTTGGGGCCGATGCCACACCAAGTGTGGCCGTTAATCATGTACCTGATGTCGTGGGTGAGAGTGACTCCCCGACCTTGAATCTGCCCAGCCCATCTATTCTAGATCCAAGCATTCCTGTTCCAGCTGCGGCAGAGGGTGCCACCATCCCTCCCGCCGATATTCCAAATCCTAATACTGTTCCAGCTTCTGGTCCCGGGGTTTATGATGGGGACCTTAGAGGAACCATCCGTATGTTGACCCAGTTAGTAGCTGCTCAGGCCTAGAGATCTCATGATGCCCCTGTGTCCTCCAGCGGACAGGGAGATTTAGCCAGCTCCAGAGTGCACCAGTTTCTGCGATTTGCCCCTCCAGAATTCACAGGCACAAACCCAGAGGCCGATCCGCAGGATTTCCTTGATGAGATGTATAAGACCCTTCAAGTGATGAAGGCTACAGAGACAGAGGGGATTGAGTTGGCTTAATACAGGTTGAGAGGAGCAACACGTTCGTGGTTCGAGATGTGGGAGGATTCCCGTGAGTAGGGAAGACCTCCGGCTAGATGGGATGAGTTTGTAGATGCTTTTATGGACCACTTCTTGCCTGACGAGACAATGGCAGCTCGTGCCACTGAGTTTGAGGTTCTCAAACAGGGCAGTATGAGTGTTTGAGAGTACCACATAGAGTTTGTGAGGTTTTCCAAGTATGCTCCTCAATTAGTGTCGACCATGGATGCTCGAGTTCAGCGTTTAGTTCAGGGTCTTAGTCCTTTGGTGGTGAATGAGGCTGCTACAATGGCCTTACACTTAGATATGAATTATGGAAAGATTGTAGGATTCACTCAGGCCACAGAGGCTAGGAAGTTGAAGATACGGGCAGAAAGGGAGAGTAGCAGCAGGGCCCGGTCCAATGGGTCACTCAGGGAGACCAGTTCTGGGGAGGGGGTCATCAGGGCCATCCCAGTCATATGCTCAGTCCTTAGCAAGTGCACCGCCATCTGTGCATAGTTATCAGCAGAGCAGTCACTCGAGACCAGGTTCAGACAGTAGGAGGTCCCGTCAGCCCGGTCGTCCAGGAGTGAGGTCTCAGTAGCAGGGGGAACTATATGCCCCAAGCGTGGGAGATTCCATACAGAGACTTGCTATTTGGATATCCCGGTATGTTATAGGTGCGGGGTGAGAGGTCACATCCAGTGGGACTATCGTGCGCCCAGTCAGGGTATGGGTAGGGGATCTGCCCAGTCATCCGGTTCTTCAGTTGCTACATCATCTGTGCGTCCTCCAGCTCCAACAGGGCGTGGTGTAGTTAGGGGTGGAGCTCGTGGTAGAGGTGGACCTAGCCGGTTCTATGCTTTGAGTGGTCGCCACAGTGCTGAGGCTTCTCTTGATGTTGTTACAGGTATCTTGTCTGTTCAGGCCATTGATTGCTATGCTCTTATTGATCCGGGGTCCTCTTTGTCTTATGTCACCCCATTCATTGCTTCAAGTTTTGGGATAGAACTCGAACAGCTTCATGAGCCGTTCTCTGTATCGACTCCGATTGGTGATTTTATTACTGCTTCGCGAGTTTATACGAATTTTGTTGTCACGGTGTGCGGTAGTGTTACCATGGCCGATCTTATTGAGCTTGGAATGGTAGATTTTGATGTAATCATGGGGATGGACTGGCTTTATTTGTGCTTTGCCAAACTTGACTGCTGAACGAGAGTCGTTGAGACTCGAGTTCCCTAACGAGCCGATTATTGAGTAGAAAGGAAATGGTGTGGTGCCAAAGGGTAGGTTTATTTCTTACCTTAAGGCTTCGAAGATGATTAAGAAGGGGTGTATCTATCATTTGGTCCGGGTGGGGGACACCACTTCAGAAGTGTCTGTCCCCGAGTCCGTGCCAGTTGTGAATGAGTTTCTTGGAGTGTTTCCGGATGAGCTTCTAGGGATTCTGCTAGATAGGGAGATTGATTTCGGGATTGATGTATTTCCAGATACTCAGCTAATATCTATTCCACCATACAGAATAGCGCTAGCAGAGATAAGAGAGTTAAAGGAGCAGCTGAAGGATTTATTAGAGAAGGGGTTCATACAACCGAGTGTCTCACCGTGGGGTGCTCCGGTTCTTTTTGTCAGATAGAAGTATGGGTCGCTTCAGATGTGCATTGATTATCGGTAGCTTAACAAATTCACCATCAAGAATAAATATCCTTTGCCTCGGATAGATGATTTGTTCGACCAATTGCAAGGTGCAAAGTTCTTCTCTAAAATTGATCTACGGTTCGGGTATCACCAATTGAAGATCAGAGAGCAGGATATTCCTAAGACCGCCTTCAGAACTCGCTATGGTCACGTCGAATTCTTGTTCATGTCCTTTGGGCTAACCAACACCCCGGTAGCTTTCATGGACCTTATGAATCAGGTTTTCAAGCCATTTCTAGACTCCTTTGTGATTCTTTTCATTGACGACATCCTCATTTATTTGTGGAGCAGGGAGGATCATGTCGATCACCTCAGAGCAGTTTTGCAGACTCTTCATCAGCACCAGTTGTATGCTAAATTTTCAAAATGTGAATTTTGGTTGGAGTCCGTCACTTTTCTGGGTCATGTTGTTTCTAGTGAGGGAATTCAGGTGGATCCCCAGAAGATTGCAGCGGTGAAGCATTGGCTTAGACCCACGACCCCGACAGAGTTTCGTAGATTCTTAGGTTTAGCCGAGTACTAGCGGAGGTTTGTGGAGGGATTCTCTACCCTCGCCTCCCCATTGACTAAATTGATGCAGAAAGTAGTTAAGTTCTAACTGTCCGACACTTGTGAGAAAAGTTTTCAGAAATTAAAGTCAAGGTTGACCTCGGTACCGATATTGGCTTTGCCAGAAGGCACGGAAGGATTTGTGGTTTATTGTTATGCCTCCAGGGTCAGTTTGGGGTGTGTATTGATGCAGCATGGGAATTTTATAGCATATGCTTCAAGGAAACTCAAGAATCACGAGAAAAATTACCCGACTCATGATTTGGAGCTTGCAGCAGTTGTATTTGTCATGAAAGTATGGCGGCATTATCTTTACGGGGTCCATGTGGATGTTTTCTCGGACCACAAGAGTCTCCAATATTTGTTCAAGCAGAAGGAGTTAAATTTGAGGCAGCGGCGGCGGTTAGAATTGCTTAAAGATTATGCTATAAACATCTTATACCATCCAGGAAAGGCAAATTTGGTGGCTGTCGCCCTCAGTCGGAAATCCATAGGTAGTTTGGCTCACTTAGGAGCGAATCAGAGGCTCCTAGATCGGGAGGTTTATCAGTTGGCCAGTCTTGGGGTTTGTATTTCGACCCCAAATGAGGAGGAAATTATGGCGCATAACAGAGCAGAATCGTCGCTTGTAGCGGAAGTCAAGGAAAAGCAGTTCATTGATCCAGCATTGGCACAGATGATAGAGGCAGTTCTGGACAACAAAACTTCAGCATTTTCACTCGGCGGCAATGATGGTGTGTTACGATGTCAGGGTAAGCTATGTGTTCCAGATGTGGATAACCTTCGGGAGAGGGTAATGGCGGAGGCTCATCATTCCAGGTATTCGGTGCACCCAGGTTCTACGAAAATGTATCACGATCTCAAGGAGATTTATTGGTGGAGCGGTATGAAGAGTGGTGTGGCGGACTTTGTATCTAAATGTCCAAATTGTCAGCAAGTAAAAGCTGAGCATCAGCGGCTCGGTGGGTTAACCCAGCTTATGGAAATACCAATGTGGAAATGGGAGATGATCAACATGGATTTCATAGTACGATTACCTCGCACTCAGCGTAAGTTTGACTCAATTTGGGTGATAGTGGATCGACTCACCAAATCAGCTCACTTCTTGCCAGTCAAGTCCCCCGATACTGCAGAACAGTATACTCGGTTATACATCAAGGAAATAGTGAGGCTTCATGGTACTCCACTCTCTATTATTTCGGATCGAGGGGTTCAGTTCACAGCTAATTTTTGGAAGAAATTTCAGCAACGTTTGGGTACTCAGATGAATCTCAGCACGGCTTTCCATCTGCAGACCGATGGTCAAGTAGAGCGAACTATTCAGACGCTTGAAGATATGTTGTGGGCTTGTGTCTTGGATTTCAAAGGTAATTGGGATTAACACTTGCCCCTTATAGAATTTGCTTACAATAACAGCTTTCATGCAAGCATCCAGATGGCCCCATTTGAGGCATTATACGGAAGGAGATGTAGGTCTCCGATCGGATGGTTCGAAGTAGGTGAAGCAGAATTGATAGGGCCGGATCTCGTGCACCAGGATATGGAAAAAGTTAAAGTCATTCAGGAAAGGATGAAGACTGCTCAGAGTCGCCAGAAATCCTATGCGGACACACGTCGAAGAGAATTGGAGCTCCAAGTAGATGATTGGGTATTCTTGAGCGTGTCTCCTATGAAGGGAGTCATGCAATTTGGGAAGAAAGGGAAGCTGAGTCCTAGATATGTCGGGCCTTATCGGATCATTCAAAGAATCGGGCAAGTTGCTTATAGGCTGGAGTTGCCCCCTGAAATGTCCTTAGCGCACCCGGTGTTCCATGTGTCTATGTTAAGGAAAGTGGTTGGAGATCCATCCACCATCATGCCAGTTAAAGACATCAAGGTTATTGAAGAGTTATTGTATGAAGAAATTCCGGTTGCTAATCTTGATAGGCAAGACCGTAAATTGCGAAATAAGGAAATTGCTTCAGTTAAAGTGTCGTGGAGAAATCAACAAGTCGAGGAAGCCACGTGGGAAGCGGAAGATGAGATGAAAGAAAAATATCCCCATTTGTTTGAAAAAGTCTAGTAGTGATTGTGCGAACTCTTGTCCCTAAGCGAACTGGCATTGTGTCCTATTTGGTGCAAAGACACACCATTTCTCCCCTAAATGCTTTACTGTAATATTTCTTCAAGTTGTGCCAAAATTGTATGTGTTGTGATTATTTGAGCCATATGCAAACGCTTCTTGGTAAATGAAAGTTTTGTAAGAACTCTTGTGATAAGTAATTGGCTTATGATATTATGGATTGGTAATGAATAATTTGCATGTGTATAGTGAATCGAAGTGGTTAAACTGTATAGGACTCATTGGAGTAATCAAACTATGTGGAAAAGCGTGTCAAGTGATTGCATATGTGTGAGTATAGGGGTGATGAATGGTATACCAGTAATAGGGATAACAGGAATTGTGTAATGGTGCATGGAAATGTGTTTCGGGGGCTCTCTGACAGAAGGAAACTCTGGCGAAATTTTTCTAAAATATGGGAGTTAGTGGAAAATTTGGGAACTTGTATATCATGTTTTTCAAACCAACTGATTTTCAAAAAAAAATCCTCATTCGAGGATGAATGATTTTAAGTGGGGGAGGATGTAAGGCCCCGTGAAAATTTGTGCTCAAAGCCTAGTGCTTCGTACTGTCAAGTTCCATATATGTGTTGGGACTGTGTAAACCGTGGTTCAGACCCTTTTTACTGATTTTGCACTTAAAAATCAAGAATCAAAATTTTCTAGAAAATTACCATTATACGGTCCAGAATGCCGTCGTAGATCAGGTATGCGGACCGCTTTTCTGCCGCAGAGTTAACCAGAGAGATAGTCGAAATTGATGATGAAAATGCGGTCTATTACGTGATCGCATAATCAATATACAGACCATAATCGTCGCATAAATTCCTCAAGGATCTGTGAAGGTTAGTTCTGCGGTGCATTATGCAACCGCAGAACAGGAATGCGGACTGCATTCCCGTCGCATACCCAAGCAGAAACGCTTAGAGTTTTGGGGCACTTCTGCGGTCCAATCTGCGGACAGCATTTTGATTCTGCGATCGCAGATCCTGTTGGGGATTCTATGTTTCTAAAATTTTAAATCCGACCCCTTTTTAATAAAACACCCCAACCCCTTATTTTTAAGGACTTTCTGAACAAAATGAGAGAGAGGGAAGAGAGGGTTCTTGAGAGAGAAAGCAATCTTCATCAATTTGATTCTTCAAAACTATCCGGGCTGGGAAAATTCAAAGTAATTGCCCTCATCCCCATTCTTGCAGGTAAAATTTTTAACCTTTTTCCTTGATTTTCAGGTTAACTAGGGGAGTCTCATGCATTGATTCTTGAAATTAATGGTTGAAATTGCACATGCATGCCTTCTTAAAACCTAAAACCTAGCAAGGGAAAACTGGGTAGAGATAGAGGTTTGCAAAAGAAGGGCTGATAACCTAAATAAGTTTGAGTAGCAATTGTGAGCCCCAATTCTAAGTCATGTGTATTAACTTGTGCACTAAATTAATGTTGCTAGACTATTTGGTGAATTGAAAGTAGAATTTGAAATGGAATTCGGCTCCAGGTATGTATGGTTAACTTTGACCTTTGTAAAATCGCCTTGTTTGGTGTACGAATGTTTGGTATGTGATATCTACGTGGATTAATTGTGAAATTCGTGTGATTGGTATGATTGTGAATGTGATATGTGGTAAGAGTTGAGGAAAGAATGACGGAAGAAAATCGTAAATGATGCAATTGGAATAACTGTGATAGCAAAATCTATGGCTTATTGTGGGAAATTATCGTTGTGACGTAAAACACATGTGAGTTGTTGAATATGATGGAAATAGTATTGATGGTTATGGAAATACTTGTAAATTATTGTTGTTACTTCTTAAGAAGTGTTGTTGTTGATGGTTGTGAATTTTTCATTGTTGTTGTATTGTTTGTGAATTGTAACTGTACGGTGGGATCGGGTTATGCGCCGCAACACGAAGTTATAAGGTGTGGGTTGTGGTGATAAGGGTGGCCGAGGTAATAAGGGTGGAAAGTGATCGAAATTACTATTGAAATAATAATATGAGCAAATTGAGAAATTATTGATGTGGAAGGGGAAACAGGAGAGATTGTAAACTTGTTTGGCTTGATTGTTCCTTCCTTGTGCATTTGATTGTTGTTTCTATTACTGTTACCTACTTGTGTATGGTTTGAGTTTACTTGGAGCAAAGTTTGTTCATGCATACCAGTACAATTCAAGTGCACTTCCCTTTTGCCGGGGGCGCTACATTCGTGTTATGACTGTAGGTGGATCCATAGCAGGTACTCCAGTCCACCGACCGTAGCTCCTCATCACTTTCTGTCAGCTGAATTGGAGAGCCATTTTCCTTTCGGGGCCCTGCGTGGCTCATGCCGCTTCTGTTTTGGGATCTTGTTTTGATATTTGTATAAGGTATAGCCGGAGCCTTGTTACCGGCAAGTACTGTATCATCCTTTTTCATGTTTAGAGGCTCCGTAGACAGAAAATGTGGGTCATGAACTTATGTGATATGTACCATGTATGTTGGGCTATGTAAAATGTAAACCACACTAAGAATCATATACAGTGTGTATGTTTTGTATTAAATAGGTGTTTTAATTGTAAATGGTTATTTCATTTGGCTAATAAGTAATGAAAAATGCGGGGTAACACGTGGGGTAGGAAAGGCACCCAGGTCCGCTTGACTGGAGCCACCCTGTCGAGCGCCGGTCATGTCCCTCGAATTTGGGACATGACAAACTTGGTATAAGAGCCTAGGTTTTAAAAGGGTCCTAGGATGTCTCGGAGTTGTGTCAATGATTTCACAACTTTCTCATATTTTCATTTCAATAGTGATTTTGATCACTTTCCACCCTTGTTACCTCGGTCACCCTTATTACCCTGGCCACCCTTATCACCACAACCTACACCTTATTACTTTGTGTTGCGGTGCGCAACCTGATCCCACCGAACAATCACAATTCACAAGCAACACAACAACGACAACAATTCACAAGGACAACAACAATAATTCTCAAGAACAACAACAACAAATCTCAAGGACAACGACAATAATTCTCAAGGAATAGCAGTACAATTCATAAAGGATTTCCATAACCATCAATGCCATTTCCATCTTGTTCAATATCCCAATGTATAATTTAAGTCACAACGATAATTGCACACGACAAGCCACATATGATATTACCACAGTTGCTTCTATTGCATCAATTACCATTCCTTTCCATCATTTGTTACACAGCTCTTACAACACAACCACATTTACACACACACATTTGGTTTGTTGCTATTTACTTGCACAATCATATCGGAAGACTAAACCAACAACGTTCGAGGCACATTAATCACATGAATTCACAAATATTCCACATAAGTAAACACATACCAATCACAAGAATTTAGTTTCACAAATAATCCACGTAGATATCACATACCAAATATTCGTACACCAAATAAGGTGATTTTACAAAGATCAAAGTTAGCCATACATACCTCGTTTAAGCTTTCTTTAAGTTAATATAACGTTCCGGAAATTCTAGCAATTCTAATCTACTTTGAGAAATAACAAAATTGAACACAAATTAGAAAAGTATTCATGGTTTCAGCTCATTTGAGCATTTTATCAAATACTAGTTGAGCATCTTAATTTCAAATTTCTTTTTCAAGGTTTTCCTTCATTCCCTAACCAAATCTTTACTTATATGTTAAACAATCTACCCATAAACCTAATTTGTACATGCATGTATACATAATAGTATTACACCCAAGAATCATACCTCAATACCTCATTTTATACCCCAAACTCAAAATTGAAACCTAGGGTATAGAATCTTACCTCTTAGATGAATAACTTGTGATTGGGTTCTTTGATTTTTGAAGGTTGATGCAACGTTTGGATGATTATGAAGCTAGACCTCTCATTTATCTCTCTATATATGCTCTCATCTCTCTCTAAAATCATTAAGAATTGACCCCAAAATGAACCCCAAAGCCTATATATTGAAATGGGATTGGGTTATAAAAATTAGAAAATTAACCCTCTAATGTCGGGTCTGCTATAGCAGAATGGACCGCAAAATGAGAATGTTGGCCGCATAATGCACCGCAAAATTGGCGCCCAAAACTGGGCTACACTGGCCCAGTCTGCGACAGAAATATGACCGCAAAGTCAGAAATGCAACTGGTTTTGCTGTCGCAGATTTGACACAGGATTACATTTTCCAGCCTTTGGTAATTTGATCATAACTTTACGTAGGAATGTCCAAATGATGAACGGTTTGAAGCGTTGGAAACTAGACTTGAAGAACTTTCGTTTTATAGGTAATTCATCATATAAGACCTTACACATATTTAGATATTCTCGTTCAAAATAGGGACTAGTGCAAGCTCATTTGGAATTTTAGCCTATTATGAACTTTTTCAATTTTTCTTAGACTTAGGCCTTTCCTTGGATCCTAAATTACTTACCATAAGACTTATACACATATTTATCAAATCCAATTGATGTACACAATGTTAATAGAATATAAAATATTATGATAAGCCTAGGTGGCACCACAAAATCCTAGGTTACTTAGCAAAATTTTCGGGGCCTTACGTTAAGTTTGTCACGCCCTAAACCGAGGGACATGACCGGCGCCCGACCAGGTAGCCCCAGTCAAGCGGACTTGGGTGCCTTTCCTATCCTACGTGTTACCCCATGTTTTTATTGCTCATTAATCAAAGAACTAGCCATTTATAAATAAAATACCTTTTTACAAAACATGCATAACATACATGGTTACTTAATAAGGTTTACAACTTACACCGCCCAACATACAAAATACATATTTACATAAATTTGTAACCCACATTTACTGTCTACGGAGCCTCTAAGGATACAAAGGATAATACAATACTTGCCGATAACAAGGATCCGGATATACCTTACATAAATACCAAAACTTGAATCCGGAATAAAAGCGGCATGAGGCACGCAGGGCCCCGAGAGGAGAGGGAATCAACAATACATCTGGCGGGAAGTGAAGGACTGCTACTATCGGTGGACTAGGGTACCTGCTACAGAACCACCTACAATCATAACACGAATGTAGCGCCTCCGGCAAAAGGGATGTTAGTACATTTGAATTATACTGGTATGTATGAACAAACTTTGCCCCAAGTAAACTCAAACCATACACAAGTAACGAGCAATAACAGAATCAACAATCAAATACACATTTAAGGAACAATCAAGTCAAACAAGTTTACAATCTCCCCTTTTTCCCCTTCAACATTATCACATCAATGATTTCACAATTTTTCTCATATTTTCATTTAAATAGTGATTTCGATCACTTTCCACCCTTATTACCTCGGTCACCCTTATCACCACAACCGACACCTTATTACTTCATATTGCGGCGCACAATCCGATCCCACTGAATAATCATAATTCACAAACAACACAACAACAAATACAATTCACAAAGAACAACAACAATGATTCACAAGAATTTCCGTAGCCATCAATACCATTTCATCACATTCAACAACTCATACGCAATTTAAGTCACCACAATAATTACCCACAACAAGCCAGATATGTTATTACCACATTTGTTTCAATTGTATCATTTACGATTTTCTTCCATCATTTGTTTCTCAGTTCTTACCACAAAACACTTTCACAATCATGCAATTGGTTTATTACCAATTACTTGCACCATTATATTGGGAGACTTAACCAAGAACACTCAAATCATACCAATCACAAGAATTTCACAAAAAACCACGTAGATATCACATACCAAATATCTGTACACCGAACAAGGTGATTTTACAAAGGTCAAAGTTAGCCATACATACCTCGATTACGCTTTTCTTAAGTTACTACAACATTTTGAAAATTCTAGCAATTCCAATCTACTATGAGACACAACAAAATTGAACACGAATTAGAGAGGTATTCATGGTTTCAGCTCATTTGAGCATTTTATCAAATACTAGTTGAGCATCTTAGTTTCAAATCTCTTTTTCAAAGATTTCCTTCATTCCCCAACCAAATCTTTACTTATTTATGTTAAACAATCTTCCCACAAAACTAATTTGTACATGCATGTATACATAATGGTATTACACCCAAGAATCATACCTCAATACCACAGTTTATACCCCAAACTCGAAATTAAAACCTAGGGTATAGAATCTTACCTCTTAGATGAAGAACTTGTGATTGGGTTCTTTGATTCTTGAAGATTGATGCAAGGTTTGGATGATTATGAAGCTAGACCTCTCCTTTATCTCTCTATATGCTCTCATCTCACTCTAAAATCAGTAAGAAATGACCCCAAAGCCTATATATTGAAATGGGGTCGGGTTATAAAAATTAGAAAATTAACCCTCCGATGTCGGGTCTGCTATAACAGAACGGGCCGCAAAATGAGAATGCTGGTCGATAATGCACCGCAAAATCGGTGCCCAAAATTGGGCTACACTGGCCCAGTTTGCGACAGAAATGCGACCGCAAAGTTAGAAATGCGACGGGTTTTGCGGTCGCAGATTTGATATAGGATCGAATTTTTCCAGCCTTTAGTAATGTGATCATAACTTTGTGTAGGAATGTCCAAATGATGAACGGTTTAAAGTGTTGGAAACTAGACTATAATAACTTTAATTTGATAGGTTATCCATCACATAAAACCTTATACATGCTTAGATATGCTCGTTCAAAGTATGGACTAGCGCAAGCTCATTGGGAATTTTAGCGTATTATGAACTTTTCCAATATTTCATAGACTTAGGCCTTTTTCTTGGACCCCAAATTACTTACCATAAGACCCATACACATATTTACAAAATACAATTGATGTACACCATATTAATAGCACATAAAATATTATAATAAGCCTACGTGGCACCACGAAATCCTAGGTTACTTAGCGAAGTTTTTTTTCGGGGCCTTACATACTCTCCCCCCTCCCCTTAGGATCATTCGTCCTTGAATGAGGATTTTTTAAAATCATTTGGTTTTGAAAAAAAACAAAAACATGATATGCAAGCTCCCAAATTTTTCACTAACTCTCATATTTTTAGAAAATTTTGCCAGAGTTTCCTTTGCCTCTAACCAATACATGATTTCATCCCAACATTTAGATGTCCGAGCTATGTGGTTTTACTCATGAAAGGGGTGAGATTATATGCCTTCAGAATTTTTGCACATATCATGAGCGTATTGATTTGAAAGACAAGCGTCTGTATCTTTAGTTCTCTCATATATGATCAACTATCAGGAATGGTTAAGTTGTCTGAACTATGATAATATCATAATTTTTCAACTTTTTATCATCCTCATGGGCTTACGGCATAGATTCCTTATGTCAGCTAATGTCAGGAGTGTAGTTCCACTTCATGTATTTTCAATCCCAATATCGCATTCAATGTACCAGAGCATGAATTGATTTTCCCTTCACTCTAGGAAACGACTGGGTCATGTACTTGATATTCCTCCTTAATAATTCCTATTGCCAATGTACTACTTACCCCTATACCTCATTTGTGTAATAATTGACGTCCTCACAGTAATTAACCATGTCAGCATTATTAGTTGTAACTTTCATGTCCCTTAGCAAATAACCTCAGAAAGTACTATACTCAACGCACTAATGGATTCTTGAATAACTCTAGCCTGCTCTTGGACTCTGTTGATCCTCATTGTATTAAATCCATTGGGTATTTTAAGTTCAGACAAGTCAAATATGAAGCTTCATAGTGTGGTCACATATATGTTTGATAGGTAATTTTATGGACAGTTTATGATATCACATCTTAGAGTAATTGTTGGAGGTCATCAAGGGTTTAGTGTGAATGTTCGCCTAGAGATTTAGAGTTTGGAGGGTGAGCAGGCTATTCTCAGTATTTTTCCCCTGAAGAAGTTGTGTGAGTTGATAATAAAAGTTTCATAAGTGTATTCCACATTAGGCCGCAGTAGGAGTATGAAGTGTCCCCATAGTTGTTCGCCATACATTTTGTGGATTCACATGTCTATGTCTAAGAAAGTAGTTGGAGATCAATTGTGTATCATTCCGGTGGAAATTATTGAAGGTGACGTTAGTGGATAGTTAGCTTATGCGAGATATCTACTTGTTATCCTTGTTAAGTAAGTTTAGGGGTCGAAATTGCTCCTGCGAATGTGTTCTAGCGAAGTCTGTAGATATAAGAGGCCATTGAAGGCCGAGAGTATTGTGGAAATAAAATATTTTCTCTTGATTGCATAGTAGTTGGTTTTGATTTAAAAGGTACTTTCTAGGTGATATGATTTAAAAATGTGCAGTCCATGCCCAGGTATCATCGTGATAAAGTAGTGTTTGTAATGCAGAGGCTCTTGACATTGATATATAAATATTGTGGTGCTTTATCTAGTTAAGGAAGCCACATGGGAAGCGGAAGATTAAATGAAAGAAAAATATCCTCATTTGCTTGAACAATTCTCGTAGTGATCGTGCGAACTCTTATCTCTAAGCAAACTAATGTTGTGTCCCATTTGGAGCAAAGACACCCTATATCTCCCCTAAATGCTTTACTATTGTAACTCCTCAAGTTGTGAAAGAAATGTATGTGTTGTGGTTACTTGGGTCATGTGCAAATCCTTTTTTGGGAAATGAAAGTTTTGTAAGAACTCTTGTGATAAGTGAATGATTAATGGTAGTATAGATTGGTAATGATTAATTGAAATGTGTATAGTGTATTGGTTGAACTGTATGGGACTCATAGAAGTGACCAAAATATGTGCAAAAAATATGTCAAGTGATTGAATATGTGCAAGTGTTGAAGAAATAAATTGTATACCAGTTGTAGGGATAATAGGAGTTGTGTAATGGTGCTTGAAAATATGTTTCGGGGGCTCTCTGGCAGGTGGATATGTCCAAATTACAAAAGAAACTCTGGCGAAATTTTCTAAAATAGGGGAGTTAGTGAAAATTTGGGAGCTTGCACATCATGTTTTTAATTTTTCAAAACCAACTGATTTTCAAAATCCTCATTCGAGGACGAATGATCCTTAGAGGGGGAGAATGTAAGGCCCCGGGAAATTTTGCTAAGTAACCCAGAATTTTGTCGTGCCACCTAGGCTTATTATAATATTTTATATGCTATTAACATGGTTTACATCAATTGGATTTGGTAAATATATGTATAAGTCTTATGTTAAGTAATTTGGGGTCCAAGGAAAGGCCTAAGTCTAAGAAGAATTGGAAAAAGTTCATAATAGGCTAAAATTCCAAATGAGCTCGCACTAGTCCATACTATGAACGAGCATAGCTAAATATTTATAAGGTTTTATGTGATGAATTACCTATGAAATGAAAGGTATTATAGTCTAGCTTCCAACGGTTCAAATCATTCGTCATATGGACATTCCTACGTAAAGTGATGATCAAATTACCAAAGGCTGGAAAATGTGATCCTGTGTAAAATCTGCAACAACAAAACCAATCGTATTTCTGACTTTGCGGTCACATTTCTGTCGTAGACTAGGCCAGTTTGGCCCAGTTTTGGGTGTCGATTTTTTGGTGCATTATGCGGCCAGCATTCTCGATTTGCGGCCCATTCTGCTATAGCAAACCTGACATCGGAGGGTTAATTTTCTAATTTTTATAACCCGACCCCATTTCAATATACAGGCTTTGGGGTTCATTTTGGGGTCATTTCTTACTGATTTTAGAGAGAGATGAGAGAATATAGAGAGAGAAAGGAGAGGTCTAGCTTTATAATCATCCAAACCTTGCATCGACCTTCAAGAATCAAAGAATCCAATCACAAGTTCTTCATCTAAGAGGTAAGATTCTATACCCTAGGTTTTAATTTCGAGTTTGCGGTATAAAATGGGGTATTGAGGTATGATTCTTGGGTGTAATACTATTATATATACATGCATGTACAAATTAGGTTTGTGGGTAGGTTATTTAACATATAAGTAAATATTTGGTTGGAGAATGAAGGAAAACCTTGAAAAAGAGATTTGACATTAAGATGCTCAACTAGTATTTGATAAAATGCTCAAATGAGCTGAAACCATGAATACCTTTCGAATTTGTGTTTAATTTTTATATGTCTCAAAGTAGATTGGAATTGCTAGAATTTTTGAAATGTTGTAGTAACTTAAGGAAAGCTTAAACGAGATATGTATGGCTAACTTTGATCTTTGTAGAATCACCTAGTTTGGTGTACGAATATTTGGTATGTGATATCTACATGGACTATTTGTGAAACTAAATTCTTGTGATTGGTATGTGTTTAGTTATGTGGAATATTGGTGAATTCATATGATTAATGTGCCCTGAACGTTGTTGGTTAAGTCTTCCGATATGATAGTGCAAGTAAATGGCAACAAACCAAATGTGTGTGTGTAAATGTGGTTGTGTGGTAAGAGTTGTGTAACAAATGATGGAAAGGAATCGTAATTGATGCAATTGAAGAAACTGTGGTAATATCATATGTGGATTGTCGTGGGTAATTATCGTTGTGACTTAAATTGTACATTGGGCTATTGAATAAGATAGAAATGGCATTGATGGTTATGGAAATCCTTTGTGAATTGTGCTGCTATTCCTTGAGAATTGTTGTCGTTGTCCTTGAGATTTGTTGTTGTTGTTCTTGAGAATTGTTGTTGTTGTCCTTGTGAATTGTTGTTGTTGTTGTGTTGCTTGTGAATTGTGATTGTTCAATGGGATCAGGTTGCGCGCCACAACACGAAGTAATAAGGTGTGGGTTGTGATAATAAGAGTGGCCGGGGTAATAAGGGTGGCAGAGGTAATAAGGGTGGAAAGTGATCGAAATCACTATTGAAATGAAAATATGAGTAATTTGTGAAATCATTGATGTGAAAATGTTGAAATGGGAAATGGAGAGATTGTAAACTTGTTTGGCTTGATTGTTTCCTTTCATGTGTATTTGATTGTTGATTCCATTACTACTTGTTAGTTGTGTATGGTTTGAGTTTACTTAGGTTAAGGTTTGTTCATACATACCAGTACAATTCAAATGTACTACCGTCCCTTTTGCCAGGGGCGCTACATTCCTGTTATGATTGTAGGTGGATCCATAGCAGGTACTCCAGTCCACCGACCGTAGCTCCCCTTCACTTTCCGTCAGTTGTATTGGTGAGCCCTTTTCCTCTCGGGGTCCTGCATGGAT
Source organism: Nicotiana glauca (assembly GCA_026770625.1). Lineage (NCBI taxonomy): Eukaryota > Viridiplantae > Streptophyta > Magnoliopsida > Solanales > Solanaceae > Nicotiana > Nicotiana glauca. Next base: position 34,561 of record MU762544.1, read on the forward strand.
CATGCCGCACTCTTTTTATTCCGGAGTTATGCTTTCGTATTTGTGTAAGGTATAGTCGAAGTCTTTTTACCGGCAAGTATTGTATTATCCTTTGTATCTTTAGAGGCTCCGTAAACAGTAAATATGGGTTACGAACTTATATAAAAAAATATATTTTGTATGTTGGGCGATGTAAGTTGTAAACCTCATTAAGTAACCATATATGATATGTATGTTTTTGTAAAAAGGTGTTTTAATTATAAAAAGGGCTATTTCCTTTGGTTAATAAGCAATGAAAATACGGGGAAGCGCGCTGGATAGGAAAGGTACCCAGGTCCGCTTGACTGGGGGTACCCGATCGGGCGCCGGTCATGTCCCTCGATTTGGGGCGTGACAAACTTGGTATCAGAGCAAGTTTTATCCCAGTGACTCCACAAGTCGTGCCTAGTAGAGTCATGCTTATAGGTGTGTTGTGCACCATACTTATAATCAGTAGGCTATGAGGCATTTAGGAATGGTTACGTTTTTTTCCAGTTAATAGATCGTGCTATAAAACGAAGTTATAAGAACATATGAAATCTAAACCGTTCTTTATGTTTCTTATCTAACAGGCTACCTATGCTCAGCAGATGGGATATCAAGAGATGGGTATGGATCTGGGGGAAGGTACCAGTCGTTCCCCACCGGGTCATAGGGATAGATTTCCCTTAGAGGCACACAGTGAGTCTCCAATAGCCCTAGTTTCAGCTTCCCCAGCACTTGTTGGAGCCCAGGGAGATGAAATACCCCCAGCCTTACCAGTTCCATGAGTACCTGAGGCAGCTAGAGACACAGGACCTCCAACACATGTTGTTCCCCCATCAAAGACTAGGGAGTAGGGGATGAGGGAGGCAGTTCAGTTGCTGACTAGAATGGTTTCTATTCATGAGCGACAGCTAGAGTCGGGAGTAGATGCCCGGAGAGATTGGACAGGAAGCTCGACGATACGAGAGTTTATTCACTTGGCCCCTCNGGTAATCCCAATCAAGCAGACCTGGGTGCCTTTCCTATCCCACATGTTACCCCGTATTTTCATTGCTCATTAATCAAGGAATTAGCCATTTATAAATAAAATACCTTTTTACAAAACATATATAACATACATGGTTACTTAATGAAGTTTACGACTTACACCGCCCAACATACAAAATACATATTTACATAAGTTCGTATCCCACATTTACTGTCTACGGAGCCTCTAAGGATACAAAGGATAATACAATAGTTGCCGGTAACAAGGCTCTGGCTATACCTTACACAAATACCAAAACATGACTCCAGAATAAAAAGAAAGCGGCATGAGCCACGCAGGGCCCCGGGAGGAAAAGGGCTCACCAATACAACTGACGAAAAGTGAAGAGGAGCTACGGTCAGTGAACTAGGGTACCTGCTATGGATCCACCTACAATCATAATACGAATGTAACGCCCCCGACAAAAGGGAAGTCAGTACATTTGAATTGTACCGGTATGTATGAACAAACTTTACCCCAAGCAAAATCAAACAATACACAAGTAACAAACAGTAATAGAATCAACGATCAAATGCGCATGAAAGGAACAAACAAAGACAAACAAGTTTCACAATCTCTCATTTTCCCCTTTTCAACATTATTTCATCACATCAATGATTTCACAACTTTCATATATTTTCATGTACATAGTGATTTCGATCACTTTTTCCACCCTTATTAACTCGGCCACCCTTATTACCTCCGGTACCCTTATCACCCCAACCCACAATTTATCATTTTGTGTTGCGGTGCACAACCCGATCCCACCGGACAATTACATTTCTCAAACAATACAACAACCACAACAACTCACAAGAACAACGACAACAATTCTCAAGAACTACAACAACAATTCTCAAGGAATAACAACAACGTTTCACAAAGAATTGCCATAACTATCAATAACATTTTCATCATATACAACAGCCCAATGTACAATTTAAGTCACAATGATAATTGCCCACGACAAGCCACATATGATATTACCGCAGTTGTTTCAATTGCATCAATTACGATTTCTTTCCATCATTTGTTACACAGCTCTTTCCACACCAACACATTCACACCCACACATTTGGTTTGTTGCCATTTACTTGCACCATTATATCGGAAGACTTAACCAACAACGTTCAAGGCACATTAATCCCAAGAATTTACAAATAGTCCACGTAAATAAACACATACAAATTACCCATACACCAAACAAGGGGACTTTACAAAGGTTAAATTTAGCCATACATACCTCGTTTAAGCTTTCCTTAAGTTACTACAACGTTCCAGAAATTCTAGCAATTCCAATCTACTTTGAGACATAACAAAATTGAACACAAATTAGAAAGGTATTCATGGTTACAGCTCATTTGAGCATTTTATCAAATACTAGTTGAGCATCTTAATTTCAAATCTCTTTTTCAAGGTTTTCCTTCATTCCCCAACCAAATCTCTACTTATATGTTCAACAATCTACCCACAAACCTAATTTGTACATGCATGTATACATAATAGTATTACACCCAAGAATCATACCTCAACACCCCATTTTATACCCCAAACTCGAAATTAAAACCTAGGGTATAAAATCTTACCTCTTAGATGAAGAACTTGTGATTGGGTTCTTTGATTCTTGAAGGTTTATGCAAGGTTTGGATGATTATGAAGCTAAACCTCTCCTTTCTCTCTCTATATGCTCTCATCTCTCCCTAAAATCAGTAAGAAATGACCCTAAAATAAACCCTAAAGCATATACATTGAAATGGGGTCGGGTTATAAATATTGGAAAATTAACCCTCCGATGTCGGGTCTGCTATAGCAGAAAAACGACCGCAAAATGACAATGGTGGCTGCATAATGCACCACAAAATTGGCGCCCAAAACTGGGCTACACTGGCCCAGTCTGCGACAGAAATGCGACCACAAAGTTAGAAATTCGGTTGGTTTTGCGGTCGCAGATTTGACACAAGATTGCATTTTCCAGCCTTTGGTAATTTGATCATAACTTTATGTAGGGATGACCAAATGACGAACAGTTTGAAGCGTTGGAAACTAGGAATTCATAGGTATAGGAAGAAGCCCTTGAAGAACTTTCATTTGATAGGTAATTCAACACATAAAACCTTATAAATATTTAGATATGCTCGTTCAAAGTAGGGACTAGTGCAAGCTCATTTGGAATTTTAGCCTATTATGAACTTTTCCAATTTTTCTTTGACTTAGACCTTTTCTTGGACCCCAAATTACTTACCATAAGACTTATACACATATTTACCAAAACTAATTTATGTACACCATATTAATAGCACATAAAATATTATAATAAGCCTAGGTGGAACCACGAAATCCTATGATACTTAGCGAAATTTTCCTGGGCCTTACATCCCCCCTCCCAGGATCATTCGTCCTCGAATGAGGATTTTGAAAATTAGTTGGCTTTGAAAAAAAGAAAAACATGATATGCAAGCTCCCAAATTTTCACTAACTCCCCTATTTTTAGAAAATTTCGCCAGAGTTTCCTTTGTAATTTGGACATATCCACCTGTCCGGAGGTCTTCCCTCCTCACGGGAATCCTCCCACATCTCGAACCACGAACGCGCTGCTCCTCTCAACCTATATGAAGCCTACTCTACCCCCCTGTCTCTGTAGCCTTCATAACTCGAAGGGTCTTATACATATCATCAAGGAATCCTGCGGATCGGCCTCTGGGTCTATGCCTGTGAATTCTGGAGGGACCAATCGCAGAAACTGGTGGACTCTGGAGCTGGCGGAATCTCATTGTCCGCTGGAGGACACAGGGGTATCATGAGATCTCTGGGCCTGGGCGGCCACTAACTGGGTCAACATATGGATGGCTCCTCTAAGGTCCCTATCAGAATCCCCGGGACCGGAAGCTGGAACAGTATCAGGATTTGTAATATCGGCGGGAGGGATGGTGGCACCCTCTGCCGCAACTGGAACAGGAATGCTTGGATCTGGAATAGATGGACCGGGTTCAAGGCCGCGGAGTCACTCTCACACACGGCATCAGGTACATGATTCACGGCCACACTTGGGGTGGCGTCGGCCCCAAGGCCGAGTCTATCTTTCTTCTTAGGTGCCATTTCTGAAAGTTTCAAAACAAAGCACGAGTTAGACGTAAATACTTCCATTTTCGACTTCACTGCACGATATGGAATAACAAAGAAGAGGATAGTTTCCTAAATGCCCGAGTAGCCCCCTACTTATAGATGTGGTCGACAACACACCGATAAGAAGGGCTTTACTAGGCACGGCTCCGAGACATCCTAGGATCCTTTTCAAACATTAGGCTCTTATACCAAGTTTGTCACGTCCCAAATTCGAGGGACATGACCGGCGCTTGACGGGGTGGCCCCAGTCAAGCGGACCTGGGTGCCTTTCCTACCCCACTTGTTACCCCGCATTTTTTATTACTTATTAGCTAAATGAAATAACCATTTACAATTAAAACGCATATTTAATACAAAACATACACACGGTACATGATTCTTAGTGTGGTTTACATTTTACATAGCCAACATACATGATACATATCACATAAGTTCATGACCCACATTTTCTGTCTACGGAGCCTCTAAACATGAAAAAGATGATACAGTACTTGCCGGTACCAAGGCTTCGGCTATACCTTATACAAATATCAAAACAAGATCCCAAAATAGAAGCGGCATGAGCCATGCAGGGCCCCGAAAGGAAAGGAGCTCACCAATTCAGCTGACGGGAAGTGATGAGGAGCTACAGTCGGTGGACTGGAGAACCTGTTGTGGATCCACCTACAATCATAACACGAATGTAGCGCCCCCGGCAAAAGGGACGTCAGTAACTTGAATTGTACTGGTATGTATGAACAAACTTTACTCCAAGTAAGATCAAACCATACACAAGTAGGTAACAGTAATAGAAACAATAATCAAATGCACAAGGAAGGAACAATCAAGTCAAACAAGTTTACAATCTCTCCTGTTTTCTCTTCCACATTTCCACATCAATAATTTCACAATTTGCTCATATTTTTATTTCAATAGTGATTTCGATACCTTTCCACCCTTATTACCTCGGCCACCCTTATTACCTCGGTCACCCTTATCACCACAACCCACACCTTATAACTTTGTGTTGCGGCGCGCAACCCGATCCCACCGTACAGTTACAATTGACAAACAACACAACAACAATGAATAATTCACAAAGATCAACAACAACACTTCTTAAGAAGTAACAACAACAATTTACAAGTTTTTCCATAACCATCAATAATATTTCCATCATATTCAACAACTCATATGTGTTTTACGTCACAACGATAATTGCCCACAATAAGCCATAGATGTTGCTATCACAGTTATTCCAGTTACATCATTTACGATTTCCTTCTGTCATTTGTTCCTAAGCTCTTACCACATATCACATTTACAATCATATCAATCACATGAATTTCACAATTAATCCATGTAGATATCACATACCAAATATTCGTACACCAAACAAGGCGATTTTACAAAGGTCAAAGTTAGCCATACATACCTGGAGCTGAATTCCCTTTTAACTTCTACTTTCAATTCACCAAATAGTCTAGCAACATCAATCTAGTGCACAAGTTGATACACATGGCTTAGAATTGGGGTTCACAATTGCTACTCAAACTTATTTAGGTTATCAACCCTTCTTTTGCAAACCTCTATCTCTACCCAGTTTCCCCTTGCTAGGTTTTAGGTTTTAAGAAGGCATGCATGTGCAATTTCAACCATTAATTTCAAGAATCAATGCATGAGACTCCCCCCCCCCCAGTTAACCTGAAAATCAAGGAAAAAGGTTAGGGATTTTACCAGCAAGAATGGGGATGAGGGCAATTACTTTGAATTTTCCCGGCCCGGATAGTTTTGAAGAATCAAATTGATGAAGATTGCTTTCTCTCTCAAGAACCCTCTCTTCCCTCTCTCTTATTTTATTCAGAAGATCCTTAAAAATGAGGGGTTGGGGTGTTTTATTAAAAAGGGATCGGGTTTAAAATTTTAGAAAAATAGAAGCCCGAGCAGGATATGCGGTCACCCTTTGCGATCGCAGAATCAAAATGCGGTCTGCAGATAGGGCCGCAAAAGTGCCCCAAAACTCTGAGCGTTTCTGCTTGGGTATGCGACGGGAATGCGGTCCGCATTCCTGTTCTGCGGTCGCATAATGAACCGCAGAAATGACCTTCACAAATCTATGAGGAATTTATGCGATGATTATGTGGTCCGTATATTGATTATGTGATCGTATAATAGACCGCATTTTCATCATCAATTTCGACTAACTCTCTGATTAACTCTGCGGAAGAAATGCGGGTCCGTATACCTGATCTGCGACCGCATTTTGGACCGCATAATGGCAATTTTTTGGAAAATTTTGATTCTAGATTTTTAAGTGAGAAATCAGTAAAAAGGGTCTGAACCGCGGTTTCCACAGTCCCAACACATATACGGAACTTGACACTACGAAGCACTAGGCTTTGAGCACTAATTTTCACGGGGTCTTACATCCTCCCCCACTTAAAATCATTCGTCCTAGAATGATGATTTTTTTTTTAAAATCAGTTAGTAGAGCCCTTCTTATCGGTGTGTTATCGACTGCATCTATAAGTAAGGGGATACACGGGCATTTAGGAAACTATCCTCTTCTTTGTTATTCCATATCGTGCACTAAAGTGGAAAGTGGAAGTATTTACATCTAACTCGTGCTTTATTCTAAAATTTTCAGAAATGGCACCTAAGAAGAAAGCTAGACTCGACCCCAACACCCCAAATATGGCCGTGAATCATGTACCTGATGTCGTGGGTGAGAGTGACTCCCCGGCCTTGAATCTGCCCAGCCCATCTATTCCAGATCCAAGCATTCCTGTTCCAGCTGCGGCAGAGGGTGCCACCATCCTTCCCGCCGATATTCCAAATCCTAATACTATTCCAGCTTCCGGTCCCGGGGTTTCTGATAAGGACCTTAGAGGAGCCATCCATATGTTGACCCAGTTAGTGGCCGCCCAGGCTAGGGGTGTCAATGGTTCGGTTCGGTCGGTTATTTATAAAATTTGTACCATATCAATTTTTCGATTATTCTATTATGTATAACCAAAATTAGACTTTTTGAAACCGTCCCAATCATATCAGTTTCTCTTCGGTATCGGTACGGTTCGGTTAATTTTTGGTATTTTTTTTAATATCATATAAAATTCACCAGCAGAAGTAAAATGAACACAATAACATACGTTCTTTTAGAGGGCTTAGCAAAACTCTCTAGACATTTTTACTATTTAAAGGGTGATGAATTAAAAAAAAGATGGCTAGAGTATAGATCCATCAACTATTCTACAACAATGTAAAACAAATCAAAC